>JBAWJQ010004047.1:0-64398 GCA_037783105.1 Bactrocera zonata | reverse complement strand
AACTGAATGAAAACTATGAGCTTTCAAACGCTACTTAATTCGACCTGAGCTCGTAATAAGGGGAAGAGAGAGTGTGCCGGCTCTGACTTTACTGACAAAACGTATTGCATATTTTTTTCTTCTTCGATTTTATTTCAAAAAAATGGATGTGGCGAATTCCACAGCTCGGTATGATTTTACATTCCTATAATTTTTGTGTATGTATGTAGGCATGTAAGTCCATACAACATAATTTACGTAGCATTGCACTCCGCCTTGAGCACGATTCAACAACATGCCAAAATATAAATTATTACCAGGCTCAAATATACTCATATTCATATATATATGTACATATGTATATGTATATATGTAAGTAGATGCATACATCATCGCTTACATATGTGTGTACATAGATATATTGCCATTTGCTTTGACCGGCTGTAACATAAAACGCTGTTACTACAAAATTGGCTGCTCAAATGCTCGTCTTCACCGCTTGCTATCGCCAATAAAAGCCAATAAAAATACACCAACAACCGTTTTTTGCAACAAAAAGCAATAAAAAAAGTCGCTGCTGGCAACTACTTAAGATTAATGTGAAATCGGCAGAATGCAGCGAAATGCAAAACTGCTCGTGGTCGGTGCAAGCAGACTCAATAAACACTAGGGTGCGTCAATAAAAGTCAATTTTTTTGTTTTCGCTTCGTATCTGAAAAATTTTAAGAAGTGTTATCGCTTTCTTTTTCTAGCTGATAAAAAATAGAAAGCCGTTAGTTGGAGATCCTTGCCGTTACAATTAAGAGCTCATACTTGCAGAGCTTATCTTAGCTGTGTTTATCAACAAATTTTTCAAAGTACGAAGCATGAAAAGAAACATTTGGGTTTTTTACCCACCCTAATATACACATATGTATACATGCCTGTATGCAAGGTAAATAAAACAAAAAATGTCGAAACCAAATTTAATTACGCAACCGAAATGTAGAATTTTAAGAGGTGCGAAAAAAACAATAAAAAGTACAGAGGACAAAAAAGCATATGTGATATTCGAAGACCTTCTTTCTTCAAGAATTTTATGTTGATAAGTATATAGTACGTATATATGTTTGTTTGTACAGTCATATAAATTTTCTTATGAACGCTACCACCGTTGGTGCAGCATAAAAGCTCAAATGCGTATGGTTGCCAGTTGAATACGCCTTTCACCGCATGCAATATGGTCTTCGCATCCAGCCATCCATACATACATACATGCGTTTGTATTGGCAAAGTCGTCGCTCATGCTTTTTATTAAGGTCTGTTCATACTCTACGTAAATTATTCGCAGTTCTCATTTATGGACCGTATATGTACTAACCTGGGCAAGAAATAGCGAGACTTTTAAAGTTAAATTTCTCGCGAAAATCCATTCGTCGAAATACTTTATTTTCTACATACTTTTTTTTGGTATGACTGTCAGTGACATCTGTGCCAAAAGTCTCATCAAAAGATCATTAGTTTAGTATACACTTGTCTTTCCGAAGGTCATAAAGTGCATTGGGCGATTCTTACAATGAGCGAAATTATGCAACAAAGAAGTTCCATTAAATTTTGTGTGCGGAATCAAATTTCTGGTGTCGAAACGTTCAGAATGTTGGAAAAGGTCTTCGGTGATAATTGTTTGTCGCGAATAAATCTTTTTGATTGGCACAAATTATTCAAAGAAGGTCGAGAACGCATTGACGGCGAACCACGCGCAGGACGACCATCAACATCAACTGATGATCAATCAACGCGTCAAAAAAAATATAGGAACTGGTGTTTGAGAATCGACGATTAACAGTCAGAGGTCTTACTGGTATCGTTTAAATTTAGAAAGGATCAATGAAAACTATTTTGAAAGATCATTTGAACCTAAGAAAAGTGAAAGCACGACTGGTACCGAAAATTACTCATTTTTTTCGAAAAACAACGTCCCGTTAACGTCGATGAAACAATGCTCTGGATGTCAGGATGTCATAAAATGTATTATAACTGGCAATGCGTCTTGGATTTATGCTTACGAATCGGAAACAAACGATCAATTGGCCGAACTTTGTGGTGAGCCGAAGCCGAAAAAACTACATCAAAACAGGTCAAAAATCAATGTTATATTGACAATTTTCTTCGATTATCGAGGTGTGGTGCACTCCGAATTCCTGCCGACCGACCAAACTGTCAACAAGGAATACTATTTGAGTGTTATGTCGTTTTCGCGAAGCTATTCGTAAAATATTCCGGAATTATGGGCCGACAACTCTTGGTTTTTGCACCACGATAAGGTGCCTTCGCAACCTTCATTGATTCTTCGTGTGTTTTTCGCTAAATGTTCAACCAATATCGTGCCGCCACTACCGTATTCGCCTGATTTAGCTCCGTATGACTTTTGGCTATTTACCAAACTCAAACAAATGCTCCGATAATACCGTTTTGAGTCAAGTGAAGACATTAAACGTGAATCGCTACGCGCATTGAAGTCTATTCCAGAAATTGACTTTAAGAACTGTTCCAAGGGTTGGAAAAAATATTGGCACAAGTGCATTGGGGCCAAGCGGAATAATTTGGAAAGGGACGATATATGTAAATTTTGAAGAATAAATTAAAAATTTTAAAATTATGAATAAAGTCTTATTTTTTGCTCATAGTCGTATTTTAAAATTATTTATTTTTTAAACTTCAATTAAATAAAGGCTAATATGAAAAATGAAAGACCAAAAAAAAAAATAAAAATATTCGACAACAAACTGCTAGTTAATTGATCGGTTTTGCACTCACCCCGAAAATTTTTCTTTTACATACATACATACATACAACCATTCATAATATATACGCATGTAAAGCGTAGATTATAAATAAACCCATAGGTATGCAAATATCCCAAAAACAGCTGCTGTAGACCAACTTTTTTCGGCATCGAACAGGCAACCTCATTAATCACGACTCAAAGGGATCCTGCTGTGTGCAGACAACAACATAGAAAATTAATAAAACTTTTCGCCACGAAAGATGCACAAGGCATACAAAGAAGAAGATAGTCCTGCAAAAAAAATATTTCGCTCGTAAAATGTGTAGAAGCATACACACACCAGCGCACACATATGAATATTGAAACATAAATCAGCTAATATAGCAGACACAATGAAAATCATATTAAACAAAATGTTTTTTTTTTTGTGATAATTTTTTTCGCCGTTCAATTTTGGAACTCATCCGCACAGCCAGACTGTTTGGTACGACGAATTGTACGCCTCGATGATAAAAGGCTTAAGCAGCGAAGCCAAACTTAATACCAAGAATAAGCGAACTTCAATGCATAATGCATGCAAACATAACTATACTTACATATGTATGTATATACACAAATACATATGTGTGTAGTTATGTCTTTGAAGATATCTGAGCAGTTGAAAACAAACCAAACAACCATTCGATTACCTGCTGGCTGACGTTCATCGTCGTTGTGTTGTTACTTTTTTGATATTTGTTTTCATTGAATATTTGCTGAATTTGGTTTTTGGCGTATTTAAATTGTGATTTTCAATATAAAATTTCAACATTTCAATCCGCTGCTGTACGTTTGCAAAATGCTATTTTTAGCCACTCAACGGCTGGCAGACGAGCTGTACGGAAGACTGAGTTTTATGTGGTGTTATGATGAGAATGAAAATATACAAACAATGCAAAATTTTTTAAAGAAATAAATACAATAGTGTGTAAGCACTGCTTTTAATTAACAGCAAATCTAATATATTAATGTGCATTCATTTTTTTCCGGAGTAAAACTCATTTAAAACACATTCAGCGCTTGAAATATACATTCAGCGCCATTTTATTCAAATTAATACCGCTAAAAATGGTTGTTATTTCAAAATTTATAGTGAGGCTGCTATTCAGCTGATAATCTTTATGAAAATTAAACATTTAAGTTTCATAAAATTTCATATGTTCTTTAGACGTCTTCACATTGTCACTATACAGTTTGTAATTCGGTGTTTGACATTTTCTTTAATATTTAAAATATTTGACTTCATTCAGCGCAAGTTAAAATTATGTTGTATTGCTGAATAAGCTAAATTCGTATAATTTGCGTAAGTTTCGGAATTCAGCATAACTTCAACTTAAGTTACTTTAGTTAAATTCACAATTTAGCAAATGCTTAAAAAGAAATTAAGACAATTAGCATAATTCAGCGCAAGTTTAAATTATGTTGTATGGCTGAATAAACCAAATTCATATAACACGCGTAAGTATCTAATATATTTTCAAAATGACAACCATATTTTAAATAATATTCGGAATTCAGCGCAACTTTAAGAAGTAACTTTTATTAAAACCAAAATTCAGCAGAGCTTTTTAATGATAATCTGTATAGTAAAGTGTCAAATATTGACAAGAAATATGAGTTTAGAAAAATAAATTACAATTAAGTATAATTTTCCATCATATTCGGCATGTTTATTTAATTCAGCACTACTTTTTATTAATTCAGCAAGTCTACAAAAGCCTTAAAATGTACATTTTAGTTTTTTCTAATTAATTAATAAACATTCAGCTGAAATCAGCAAACTCAAAGCTCCTAAAATGTAAAAAGTACTACTAGCTCTACAAATTTATTTTTTATTAAGGTAGTTAAAATAAATGACATTCAGATCCTCCTTAAAAAATAATACAGAGTATACTGCTCACTTAAGTTATTTAAATAAAATTATAAATAAATTCAGCACTATTATTTTTAATTTTTTCTGGTATAGAAAAGCAACAAAATATATAATTTGGGTTTATTCAGCGCTTTTTTAGTCATTCAGCTGAATTCAGCAAAACGATAGATTGTCATGTACTGACATTATTTGCTCTTAAATTTATTTTTATTTAAATAATTAAAACATGCGACGTGTTAAATTCTTTTTATGATCAATAAATGATAGTACAGACAGTTTCAGTTTTATAAGGCGTAATTTTTCGATTATTTTACACTAAGCTGCTCTTGGAAAGCCACAAAATGAATAACTTGAGCTTATTCAGCGCTTTTTTAGATATTCAGCTGAATTCAGCAAAAGCAAAAAGTGTCAAATTGAGGCAATGTTTCAATTTAGCACGATTATTTTACATTCAGTTACTCTTGGAAAGCCACAAAGTGATTAATTTGAGCTTATTCAGCGCTTTTTGAGATATTCAGCTGAATTCAGCAAAATCAAAAATGATCAAATTGGCATCATTAACTCTACAAATATATTATTACTTCAGTAGTTTCCATTATAGTATGCCACAAATAGTTTGAAACCATTTAAAAAGTCAAAAGTATGGCTTGTAAGGATAAGTTCAATTATCACAATTTAAAAATTGTCCTAATTCCTGCTAAACGCAAAACTAATGAGAAAATTACACTGCATAATTGCATTGCTGTCATACCACACAGCCTTGTTGCGCATTTCTCTCGATCTATAAGCCAAAATACAGCGGCAATATGTTGCAAGTATCAATTTTTATATCAGATGTGAGCGCATAGTAATGTCTATGGTAAAAATAGATATATAATCGTGTACATTGAAGTGAAAAACAGTTTGTCAACATGCTGCTGACAACAAGCTTCTTGACGCCACTGTTGCGCCTTGCCATGTTGCATGTAGTAACATGAAAATTGACACAGCAAGCTGAAAACAGCAAGTTGTCTTGTCAGCAGTCAGTCGAACACCATTCGTTGGCTTGAGTATTGGCAATTTATTTAAATGTCAGTGCGATTATGTTGCCGCTGCGAATTTTTGTAAGATGTGGAAGCATCAAGAAAAAAAAACGAGTTAATGTGCAACGTTGCAACTCCCACCTTCCGGCGCGCAAACTCAATGCATAGGCAACTGCATGCAACAAATTGCAAACAGCAATGAGAAAGCGCTGAATGACTGCTTATTAGCCTGTCGTTGTTGCCGCCAATGTTGTTGCTGTTGTGTCTCTGCTCATTCATATGAATGCGCGTTGTGTATTGCAAAAGTGTAATTAAGCTTAAAACGCATCCATAAAACACTCAACTCATATCTGCATTCAACTGCAATGCGCAATCACATTCACACATACTTACATTACATACATACGCACGCGCATGCGCACATATGATTGCTAAGCACGCAGCTGTTAGCCCGCAGTTAGTTGATAGTGCAGCGGCAATCGTGCATCCCACTTTGTGCGTGTGTGCATAACTTGCAAACAGGCAAACTCTCCTAACCCCACCGCTCTTTTGAGTGCTTGTGAGGTTTGTGGCAGGCAGCTTTGCCCGTTGCGTAGACGAAGTACCCAATATGCTATGCTAATTTGCAATTAGTCAATATTTAGCTGTTGCTTCATCCCCCTCCATTTCCTTCCATGCTTACATAGCGTAGTGTTATGTTTGCGCATGCGTAAATTTTACAAATATCAATGATGCGCGAAATTTGCGAGGCGTTATCTTCGCAACGTCATAAATGATCGATATTTCAAAAGTTTATAGGCATCGCAGGTAAAATTAATCATTAGAACTTTAAATACAAGTAAAAAACACTTAAGATTGCAGTTGTAAGTAATTCAGCGGTACATTCAGCACAAATAAAACAGTCTATTCAAGAACAAAATGTTTAAATGATATTAATTGAAGACAAATGTCACTTGAAAAAGATATTCAAAGCAATTCAGCTGTATATTCAGCACAGAAAAATGTTGTTTTCAAGTCAAAGGACACATGAAAATGCTAACCAAAGCATTTCAAAGCAATTCAGCTGCATATTCAGCTTAGAAAAGTGTTGTTTTCTCACGTTTTCATCTTATTACAGCTTTTAGTTACTATTCAGCGCATTTGAAAATAAATCAGCTTGTTAAATACCCAAGAAATAAATACCAAAACTCTTGTTTTCAATATTCAAAGCATATGTTTTATATTCAGTGCTATTTTACATCATTTAACATATAAGCTCGAACAAAACTCTATATTCACTCTCTCTATATTCAGCTCTTTTAAATAACACATACACAAATTTATTCTTCTTTATTTAAAATTTATTACTGTGCGTTATTATAGCGCTAAATGTTTACATATTGTGTCTCATGGGATTTTAGGCCGCTAACGTTTGCTTCAATAATAAAATTTACTGTTTTAACCGCCAATTATTTTTTTGCATATTTATTTATTAAAATTTAAATCATGTATCCTTCATATTATTAAATATAAATTATTGGATTTAGAAGCAATTCAGCGCTTTTAAACGCAATTCAGCGGGCAAATTAGGCATATATTTGCATCGCCTGTTACATAATTTTATCGTGATTGTAAGCATCATAAATTTTAACACTTATACTAATTTTTTTAGTTGAGTTTGCCAACGAAAGCGCTATTCAGAAGATATTGAAACCATTAATTAGCTATGCAGGGCTTCGTTCTATCAATTTTTCTTTCTTTAGATGACTTCAGTGTAAGTTTTCTTTATTCAGCCAAGTATTTTTATTACATGTATATTTATTTCTTAACATTCAGTATACACCTCCCTCATATAATTAATTATAAAATATTGAATTAAAAATAATTCAGCGCTTTTAAACGTAAATTCAGCGGGAAAATTAACAAATATATGAATTAATTGTTGTACAATTTCATCAGGCATTTAAAAATTTAAATACTTATTTTATTTAGTACCAAAATTATTTAGAAAATATTTTATAAATTAGTTTATAGTTGAGTTTGCCACAAAACGTGCTATTCAGCAAAAATTCAAACCATCAATTAGAAATGTGGGATTTCTTTGCTATCAATTTCAATGCGTTTACCCTCTTTAGGCCTCATTCAGCGCAAGTTATCTTAATTCAGCCAAGTATTTTCACTACTTAGCTTATGCTTAGCTACTTATATTATTATATATCACTTCTGTAAAAATTAAATCAAACCTCTTTCACATACTTTACTTCCCCTGGCATATTGTAAATCTTTCAACGACAGGCTATCTTCCGCCCCACTTGTTTGAATTTCAGCAACTTTTTTTCCCAAAATAAATTTTATCCACTCGATTTAGCACATCAGAAGGCGTCTTTAAAGAAATCGAACTACGAAGATGGCACAATAAGCCACAACAAAAAACAAAACAAGTAAAGCCAATTGCAACAACAACGCCAATATGTCGTTGCAACAAGCCTACACCATTGTTGTTGTATTGTATTTTTTGTCAGCACTGGCAGTTCTTTTTGTTAGTAAATTCTTCGCCTTGTGCAGACAATGATCTGCGCTTGTAGTTTGTCTGCTCCGCCAGCCAATACATTTTTATCTCAAATTTATTTCGTTGTTGCTATTGTTGGTTGTGAAAAAAGAAAAAGAGAAGATATTTGCATTTCATAGCCTTGGGATGACAACGTGAGTTTGGCGAATATTTTATTCCTGCTTTATTTTATTTTTATTTACTCTCGCTGCTCCTGCTTTTCAGCGCGTCTAATTTTGGTATAATTTTCGTTTGCATTTTCGGCGGCTGAAGTGGTCTCAATATAATGGAAGCTGAAGCATTATTTGACTGGATTTCGTGGAAATATAGTGAAGCGCTTTTGTGCGCGTATATAGAGCGTTGCGAAATTTATTAGCGCTGCTCTAAGTTGTGTTGAGCTCAGTTAAATGTGCTGAATTTATTACTGAAGCATAAAGGCATACATATGTCCACTATTACATACATATAATGCACATATGTATGTAGGTAGTTATATGAAAGTACAAACTGTTTGTAAATTTAGCATCAGAAAAGCATTGTGGGAGCATTTCATGCTTAAAGTAGCAGTATGTCTAATAAAATATGACGCTGAATTAAAATTGGAACTTGGAAAACTATTGTAAACAGGTTAAGATTAATATAATAATCGTAAAAGGTGCGCTGAATTGAAATAAATTTCGCTGAATTTAAAAAAAATAGCTGAATAGAAATAATTAGAACATAGCGGTAAAACCCTTTATCAATATTAACATATTATCTCGAAAACAGTTTATTTTTTCCAATGTGTTGAATTGTAAATGCAGAGTAAAATCAAAGTTGAATTCGATGCAATTTGTAAGCATCAAAAGAACTTAGCTATATTAGGAAAAACAAAAACACAATTTAGCTATACTTTTAAGCGCTGAATAATGTTTAGAATCAAATTAAAAAAAAAAAGTTTACTATACACTTCTGAAATAAGCTAATAGTTTTATATTTGCCAGCATATTTCATGCTTGTATTCTGCCCATTTCGAATATACTGCATTTAAAATTGGTTTAACTCAGCTCGTCTCGCATGCGCTCAATTCATTCTATGTGCAACGAATTGAGCTTAAACACAAAATATTTAATAAAAATAAGTTTTTGCTAACAACGGAGCTCGAATAATGCAATATTTTTATTTTTTAAGAAAATTCAGCATTATTTACATGCGCTGAATTAAATTTAGTCACAAAATATCTAAGCAATATCCTTCTTTTCGAGGAATATAGCTTGATTAGTACATATTTTTAACATTTTCAGACAATTCAGCGCAATTTCGATGTGCTGAATTAAAAAAAAAAATTAATTAGAACTAGTAAATTTATATAGGTCAGTTCAACAATATAGTATAAACCTTTATACAAAATTCAGCACTTCTCATAAGTGCTGAATTGTGTTCTCGCATAGTGAATTGCATTAAATCCGGCAAATCTAACGTTTAAACTCTAAATTAACTTCTCAAACCTTCAACACAAGTTAATTATGTCAACAAAAGTGACAGAAAGGTAAAACAACTTTGTATGCAATTTAGTGCATGTATTCATGTTAGCATGGAACGTTTGTATATGTACTTATATGTTGCTGAATGTAGGTAGAGTGACGCGAAAAGAGTCGATAAAATTAACAACGCTAATTTGGTATGTGAAAAATGTCTTTTGGGCGCGTCGACGTTGCTGCGTCATTGCCCTTAAAAATCGCACGTCCAACACTAGCCCCAGCAACTTGAGTATGCTGTGCAACATTGGAGAGCACGATTAAGAAAAAAACTTGCATTTAAATTAACTTGGCTATAAAAAAGCACGAAATTGTCTGGCTAGAACTGTGGAGGACTCTTTAGATGCTTAAAAGGAAGGAAGATATATGTGTGCGTGCGTGTGTTGTTGCATGTGGGCTAGCCAACGCAATTCAAAGCCCTTAGTCACTCCCATTTTCGTCTCACAAACGCAGAGATTCAAAGTTTATGTAGCGAAATCTTTCGTGGAAGTAGATGGTTGGCAAGAGTGCTGCCGCTGCAGTGAATTACCACTCAAATGACCCGAAGAATTGCATGAAAAATGCAACAACGACAAAAATTTCAGAAAAAAATTAAAAAAAAAATAAACAACAATAAAAACAGCATTTAAGCGCTGGGTATATAGTAAGTAGTATATGTATTAAGGTGTATGTTGGCATTGCTTTGCAAGCCTGTATGTTTGTATGTATATATGTATTTATGTGTGTGTGAATTTTACCTAAGAAACTGCAGCTATTATACCCACTTCCAGAACGGCGACCAGTCGTTTTGTTGCAGCTCCAGGTATTTTGAAAATTTATTTTATCCTTCGTTGTTGACATATTCCTTGCCTGTCGCGCCTGGCCCTTCCATATACATGTGTATGTATGTATGGGTGTTTGTGTGCTGCTAAGCGCGCTCACTTATGCTGCTGGCACATCAAAAGTAATGATGCTGCGCGGCTTGATGATGATGAGAGATTGCTTTTATACACATGTATTTGTTAAAATTTCCTTTTGGTTGTGTATGCTTTTTTTAATTTTGTTGTTTTTGCAATTTTATAGTGCTTTTTGCTACACTCGCTGCTTGCTTGTTCGGCAAAACGCTTTTAAACACTTTTCTTGCTCACTTTGCTGCTGCTTTGGCGCATCAAAATGCCAGCAACAGTTTCATTTTTTGTTGTTGTTGTTGCTGATGACAGGCAGCCGAGAGACAACACAATAAATATTTTACACTTTTTCGCGTTATGTACGATTTTTTCTTGATTAAAAGGTTAAATTTTTACGCGCTCTCCCTTTGTTTGAGTTGAAGTTAATACGAAAATACAGCTGCTGTGTTGATTTTATTGCTGCTGAATTTTTTCAGAACTTTTATTGTGGTATTTTTTAAATTTTGTTGCTTAATTTTGTTGTTGTTGTTGCATTTTTTTAATTTTCGTTGTTGTAAATTTTATAAATTGAAATTTTTCAGAACTTTTATTGTGGCATATTTTTTAATTTTGTTGTTGATTTTAGTTGTTGTTGTTGAATTTTTTATTTTTTGTTGTTGTAAATTTTATAAATTGAAATTTTTCAGAACTTTTATTGTGGCATATTTTTTAATTTTGTTGTTGATTTTAGTTGTTGTTGTTGCTTTTTTAATTTTTTGTAGTTGTAATTTTTTATATTGTAATTTCCGGCACAACTATTTCTTTTATTCAATTTTATAATTTTAAAATTTGTGTTGTTGTAATACTTGTTTTTACAATTTCTGTCATAAATTTCGCAACTAAATTTTGAAGTAAAAAATTACAATGAAGGAACAATAACATTATTTGTTACTAATTATTTACTAATTAATTATTACTAATTTTATATTATTTACTTAATACAAAAAATTAAAGAAATACTTTGTTGAAATTTAGTTTGAAAAAAATATTGTTATTAAAAAAATATTTATTTTATTAAAAAAAATATTTTTATGTCTTTTTTACACATAAATTTTCCAAAAAAAAATATTTTAATTAATTTAATAAAATTAAAAAAAAAAAATTAATTTTCCAAAATAAAGCAAATTTTGTGACTATAAAAAAAAAATATTGTGGCACATAAATCTTCAAAAAAATTTTATTTATTTTATTTTAATTAACTTTTTTATTTAATTCAAATTTTTTTATTTGATTAAATTTTCCAAAATAAGGCAAATTTCATGACTATAAAAAAAAATATTGTGACACATAAATCTTAAAAAAAAATTTAATTTTATCTTATTTTAATTAATTTTTTTATTTAATTAAATGTTTCAAAATAAGGCAAATTTTGTGCTTATAGAAAAAAAAGCTGTGACACATAAATCTTTAAAAAAGTTGAAATATTTGTTTTTTTATTTAAATAAAATCAATTTTTTTTATTTATTTAGCAAAATTAAAATTTTTCTTTTTCAAAATTTTTGTGCCACAATACGAAATTTGCTTTATTTTGGAACATTAAGAAAAAATTCTATCATTGTTTTATTATTTTTATCCTTTAATAATCAATATAAATTTTTTAAAAAGGGGAAAAAATTATACGAATAAATTTTTTAAAAAGAAAAAAATTTATACGAATAAGTAATTTTTTATTTTATCTTTTAGTTTTGGTTAATTTTATTTTTTTTTTAGTAATAACGAATATTTTTAATTTATTAAAATTAGAAAAAAATAATTTTTAAGCATTATATACATATTTCTATTATTTAAAGAAAAAATATAGTGAAAATTGTTTTATGATAATTTTAATAATTTTTATTTTGGAAATTAAAAAAAAAATCAATCAATATTTTGTTAATTATGCTTTTTATGAAACAATTTTTTCTTCTAAAAATCGATATACATTTTTTTAAAAGAAAAAAACTTTTTAGTTTTGGTAGATTTTAATTTTTTTAATTCTACTTTTACAATATACATAAAATAATTTATATTAAACTATTTAAATTTTGTAGTATTAAAATTCTTGCGCGTCCAATATTCATTTCTTTCTTAAAAAAATGTATTTTTTCTATAAAAACCAAATTTAAAACGTTTGTTTGCTGCCACGCCCTTGTAATTCTTCAGAAAAATATATATTTTTAGTTTTCTTTAAACAAAATTGCTTAAGAAAATTATAAAATTATTTAAATTTTATATTATTAAAATTCTTGCGCGTCCAATATTCATTTCTTTCTTTAAAAAAAGTATTTTTCTATAAAAATTAAATTTAAAATGTTTGTTCTTCAGAAAAAATATATATTTTTAGTGTTCTTTAAACAAAGTTGCTTAGGATAATTATTAAAACTAAAATTTTTTAATATTCAAAATAACTGTAAATGTAGTTCTTCAGAAAAATATTATTTTTTTAACTTTTTAATTAAATTTGCTTAAATAAATTAATCTGGTTAATTAAAAAATGTAAATTTATTAAATATATTGTTGTTGTTGTTGTAATTTTGTAACCATATATTCCATTTAATAATTACCATAAATACATATATATTTTTTTTTTATAATCCAGCCGTTATCTTTATGTAATAATTTTATTGTTATGTAAACTTTTATAAAATAAAAAAAAATAAAATAAAAAATATTTTATAACATGTTATATAAAATAAATATTTTCCGAAAATAATTTAATGTAAAAACTTGTTGGTGCTGTTTTTTTTTTTTTTTTGCAATTGCTACTAAAAAATCTTTCATTGCTTTGGATGTTATATGCAATTAGTGTAATTCATTTCCAGCAATTTATATAACAGCCTTATCACAATATTGCTTTGTTTTTTGTAGTTGACTTAATGAAATAAAAGTAAAATACTTGCAAAGCAGCTGCAACTCCTTACACAGTCGCTAAAGCGCTTTTTAAGTGATCATGAACTTCGCTTTTCGCGCTCCCTCCTACCTTTTTTGCGCACACAGGCCCATTACCACGGCAAGTACTTACTCACAACAAACGCATTTATTTTTAGCACTAATTACTTTAAACGTGCGAAAAACGAATGCAAACAGGCGAGGAGGGGAGATGCAACGCAACAATGCTGACCAGAAGCGCAGTAGCGCTTGCAAATAGGAAGGAGGATCAGTTAAGGCGGCAGAAGCTTTTGACTCACATTGGATGTGTATGTATGTATGTGTGCGCTACTCTTCTTGCCTCCGCCTGTCTGTCTGTCAGCAGCAACGGAAACGAACTTGGTCATTACCGGCGCATACTGACTAACAAAATGATCAAATAGCTGACTAACTGCCCGACTAGCTGACAAACTACTTATACGCGCAGTCGATGTGTGTGTATGCGGTAATCGCTGGGAACTTACAAAAAAGCGCCTCGTTGTTACCCACGAAAAATACCTTTAATGATCGTGCATTGCTCAGCCACGAGTGGCTAAGTTGGCGCGGTTCGTCAGCGCATGGCAAACATATAGGACGGGAAAAAATGCAATAGTCGCTTACTGCCACTGTCTCTGGGGACAACAAACAGTGGTAGCCGACCGCCACCGCCATCACCGCAGCCGCCGCAGGCAAACAAGACAACTTAACTACGAAATGCGCAAGCCAACGTCATTCTACCGCTACCCGCAGCGCAGCAGCTACATTTCTTTCTTTTGCTTAACTGCCAACGAGCCGGCTACGCCACCGCTGATCGGTGATCAGTGATCTTGTAATGATCGTGTCGCTTTGTTTGGCGCTGCTAACGCTGCCAATGATTTTTACTTAACTCATTTTCCTCTTTTGAGCCGCTCTTCTTTGACTTTTTGTTTTGATACGATTTAGCGTCCAGCGCTCTTGAAAAGCCGCGAAGTAAACTCTTGATCTTTTTCCTGCGCTGTCATTAAAACCGAACTGAAGTGAATTTATTGTAGCATTTTACTTTGAAGAAAGGTTTTGCCTTCTTGTACAAATATCATATGAAGGCAAGGCAAATAAAACTTAAGAAACACGTTGGCTGTATTACAGTGTTCAGCAGTAATCATTATGATCAGTGGCGATCATTACTGCAAGTAGTTTGTTTGGACTGTAGCAGAGTGTACATATGTATATAATATATAAATACACACAAGAGGCGCTTCCAAGAATCATTACAAAGCTACAGCAAAGTGTCTGCAGCAAATTGAAATGAGTGAAGTATCGGAATTTTGTACGATCACTGATCGCACAATTCCTTTATATTGGCTTTCTTGCCAATTCAGCTTGAAATTAGTCTGCTGCTCGCATATACGCTTGGATACACACCTAAATATATTTTGTAATGATGATAACCCACCCCGCCACTGTAGACGATCGCGCTACTTCTACTTAATATGCGATCAGTCAGCCAATGCGGCAAGTGCAAAGTGCGTGTGTTTATCGGAAATAAGCCACAGCAAAAAAATGTTGTCGTATAAATATTCGCAGAGTAAACAAACACTAAAATTTTAATCAAAAGCTCGAATGACATGTAAGTCGGTTTGCATCGCTTCACATACCAATAAATGTCGATTAATCGCAAAAATATGTCGACAGCAACAATTAGCGTTTTCTTAATTATTTATGCGACAATTTAAAACTCATTACAGCTAGAGTTCAAAGGTGCTGAAGCGCCACACGATTCGCCACTTAAGCATACAACAAATCACTTCCGACTACAGCGCATGGATCCGTGATGTTTATTTAGAATTATTATTTTTAGAATTTTTTTATAGAATCATTATTTATTTTTTATAGAAAAAAATTGCAAATTGCTTCCAAAACACACGCCAAAGAGGCGACACGAAACATAGTAGGCGCAAAAGTGATAACGCAAACAGATAGCGCAAATAAAATGCCGCTAATGAGATAACTACTTGAGTGATATCGCAAATAAGTGATATACATACATATATGTAGACGGCGCCGTTTCGTTTCCTAAGATTCAAATAGATAGCAAACATTCTATTTTTGCATAAATATAATATAAGTTAACCAAATTATATACAAAATCTAACTTCGTAATGGAAATTTACTACAAAATTTAAATTAAAAAGTATGACTGATCACTGATCACTGATCACTGGAGTGAGTCTGATAAGCAAGGGCGCCAAGCATAATTGAATTTGAAAAATACAGAATATTTATGTACATTTGAAATATAGTAACATTCTCCGTGTACTCGAGTATGCCTGGTCTGTTAAGATTTATATTACAAACTGTGACAGTTTTGAAGTGAGGATCAGTGAAGATCAGCCGAGGTTTAGCATATAATCTGGCGCCTATGCTTCAAAACAGTATTTATTTTGATTAAATTTGCAGCAAATTATTTCTTATTTTTACAGAATATTTAAATTTAAAATACAGTGCTTTCCCTCAATGTACCTGTTCTCTTAACTATATACTACAATCTACGACAATTTTGAAGATCAGCGAGGATCAGCCAAGGTTTAGCACATAATCTGGTGTCTAGGCATGAAAACAGTATTTATTTTGATTAAATTTGGATATGCCTAACTAATCACAATACTCAAAGTACCTCAAAAGTAAGCTTAGGAGAATCAGTAAGTGTTGTGCTCCTTTAACGGGGTATTCTAGTCTAGAAATTTGAAAAAATCGAAAATTTTTTTTTTTCATATTTCGATAGTTTTGATATACAAGAATATCTCCCTAAAAGGATTTTTCGAAACTCAAATTATTTTCAAAGTTATAGCCATTTTAGTGACGTGGCAACTAGACCGGTTGAGCGAATATCGTATAATATAAAACTTTAATCGCGTTTTTCTCGAAACTACTATTTTCAACACTTCTGACATGATTTCTCAAGTTCTAAAGAACCGATTAAAACAACACAGTGTTTAGGACAACTATTGTTTCAATTCGAAAATGGCACATGTTTATAGCGCCCAGCAGTTTTGTAGACAGCCAGGTAAGGGGACTAGATAACACAGCTTTAGTTTAGGTTCCCCGGCGCACAAGAGACAGCAGAAACTGATACTAGTCTTAAAAAAATTTGTAATAGACTCAAAGCGCTTTGTCGATTTGTAAGGATCTTATGTTTTATTATATAATATTTTTTTATGATTTATTATAAAGGAGTTTTAGGTAACACAACGGTTCTAAATTGTCCAAGTGAGATCGCTGTTAGGATCGACCTCATAACCTAAACTAACCCAACCTCGTCTAGGTTTTCAGTAGGCGGTCTTTAGAACCAAAAAATTAAATTTATAATACCTGAAAGCCGAAACCTTGTATGTACTATATATTTCATTTCATCAAATAAGCTTAGACAAACGAATAATTTATTAAATTTTATTATCCAGTATAAGATAATTGACTGATTTTTGTACAAGCCAACCTCAGAATTCAATGATCAGCAATATCAGGCGAGCTTTTTAACGATGAAATCATTTAATTTAATTTTCGGGTAGCTTGAGCAACACATATTGTGAGATGCACCGTATCTATAAACGTTTGCTATATAGGACGACATCTAAGTGATCATACTATATAACAAATTTGCTGAAATTTATTAGGTCAGGTTAGATCAAATGGCTGATCTAGTGAGATCGCAGGTGGACTGCTATACATATGTAGACCTTTGTGAAGTCATAGAAAAGAAGAACTTCTGTGTTCGATCTTAAAAATGAACTTGTCTCACTTAATTTATGCATAATTTTAAGTGTATTAGACTGCTCGAGAGCGATCTTTATGAAAAGTAAAGGCATTATTTGCTGATGATTTTTGTAGAAATATATTTAAGTTTACCGAATTTTCACTTTTACATGAATGGTTTAAATTATAATTAAATATATGAGACTAATCTTTCAATTTGTTATCTAATCTACTCTATTTACGTAGCTAGATAAGACACTAGGTTCGACTTTAAAGTTTTCCCTACTTGAGATTACAAGATTTCCATGGTTGATTCATTGATATGGAATTTAAAGTTGATATCAGATATAATACACATGAAGCAATGATGAATAGACTATTATGTTTCTTAAGCAGTTCTCTTCTTATTGGTTTCGAAGCGGTTGATACTCGAAAACGAACCAGAATACTTATTTAAAAAAAAATTAATATAATCACACAAATAAAGCGTTTTAAAGTAATACTTTCGCTGTTAAATTTCAATGTTTATAGCACAAAATTACAACAACAACACATGTGGACTAATCCTCAGTTTTATCATTATTCATATATTTTTCTTGGGATAACTGTTATTTTATATAAAATATAAACTATACACTTTTTGAGCATTTTTGACAGCTTAGATCAGGAATCGCATTATTTTTTTTCCTTTTTGCACATTAAAATATAATATTTAAGCACATGAAATAACAGGCGATCACTGATCTCTTACTATATCAGCTGTTCATTGCTTTGAAAACACTTAAATAAATGTTGACATTTTATGAATATAAGAGAAAATCATATATTCATGGCTTCTTAAAGGTGTGAATAAGCGCTTGTCATATAATTTCACTTAAAACGATTTTTATTCTTGGAGATCAGTGATCATGATGTTAGAAATAGTACATAGTTTGAAAATTTCGTACTTCAATGCATATTTTTTTACAAGTTTCGAAATCTAAACACATTTCAAATATTTCTATAAGATCACTGATCTTGCTTTTTAATGTATTTAAATTTACAAAAAATTTTAGATAACACAATGGTATATGCACTAAAAGGGGTTTCAGTCACTGCCCTACACGAGACGAGTATTTTAATGGGTGTATCTATGAATAGTACTTCAATTCTGATCTTTATGCCGGTGTAGATCACTGATCTTGCTTATTAAAATATTTAAATTTAGCAAACTTCATAGTTAACACAGTAGTATACACAGTAATATGTTGCTGAAATCACTGATTTATACGTGAAAAGTATTTTACTGTTTTTTTTTTTTTAATAATACTTCAGTTTATAGATCACTGATCTTTCAACGATCTTGTCAATAATACTTTTAGTGCTAGTGTTTAGTTTTAAGCAACTTCTCCAAAAAAAATATATATATGTATGTAGTTAAGCCTACATCTTCACTTTTTTATTAAAAACAAAACATTTGAACCACGTGATTACCTTAAAATATTATATGTTTAATTCACTTCCACAAATATTTTTTTTTTTTACACAGAAAAGTAGGTATTTAATTTCTTCAACTCTTCCATTTCAACAATAAAATTTATTTTGCAAAAAAAGTAAACACATTTGCACACTACCACAAACACACGCGCGCACAAACGAACACTACTACTTCTACTGCTGCTGGGCAACACGTTGCGATCATTATCGATCGAGCGCACTACCGGCGGTCTCCGTTATAACACACACATACGAACTGTGTACGAGCATTAAAAAGTAAATCTACCGTTTATCCGTTTCCTCGTTTCCTCAAGTTGTTTGAGCTTTAACGGTCGTTTCGTTACTGACATCAGCCAGCCAACTAACGACCAACAAGTGTATTGTGCCACAATTGAATAGACGTAGAATTGAAAATAAATTAACTGCGCGGAGAGCGTGAGCGATTTTAAGCCGCTGTGACGAGTTGGAGCGCATGCGAGCGCGAAGAGCGTTTGAAGTGGTTATGAAAGTCTACAAAAGAATGAAATGCGCAAGCATTTTGTGAGAGGCGCGCTCTGAGTAGCGCGCTTGAGCGCCTAGTGAGAGCGTTTGCATGCGCGTAACGATAATCTCTCAATCAGCGGTGTACTGTTTACCCGTAGCGCCTGGGCGCACGCATATTTTGGTTAGGGTTTTTGTTTTTGCCTTGTGGTTGATAAGCTGGGTGTGCGCTGGCGTTTGCGCGCTTAACAAAACAACAACAATAATAATGTCATATGCAACTATGGGGAAAAGCAACAATAACTCGTTATCAGTAGTGTGTGTCTCTTTTATCAAGCTGCTTATTATCTTTCTCTCTATTTCTACACATTTCACGCTTTTTTATTCTCCTTTCTTTCGAAAATCATTGCTACACGCGGGTTGTATTGACTTTCATGCGGTTTAATGGGCGTTGAAAAAAATTGGAGAGACCCGCTGATCGGCGGAGTACGTAAAATATACACACATGCTTACATATGTATGTATATTTGTAAGTGTGTGTTTCTTCGGCTTTTCAATTAGAACACAGTCGGCTTGACATTTCCCTGCTTATCAGCTGAGTTGTGTCATAGACAATTTATTGTTGTTGTTAATGACGCAAGTATTTGTTTTTATAGCGTACTACTTTGGACATTACCACCTTTTAGGTATTTAGGCAAACCATTAGTACTTCGATGTGAAACTATTTCCGATACTAGCTCACCTGTCAGCATTATGATTTGTGTTGCCGGCAATTGATGGATTACTTTACGACATATTCCTCGTTTGATAAGCCTAAGTGTAGATGGTGGGATCAGTCAGATGACAAATAGCCGGGATAGGTTAGTACTCCGGGCTTATCTGTGAAAGAACTGACATGCTGAAGTGTTGTGCGCTTGTGTACTAAGTGTTGTGTAATGCTGATGGCATTCCGCAGTACTAAAGTGCTTACCTGTATAACTTTAATTATTTTTTTTAACTGTCAAGAAGCTGTTATGTTATTGTTATTCAAGTGGTGAAAAGTGGTTTTCCATACTTTCTTTTTTTACTTTTTTCTAAGCAAATACCTAGGATGGAAGTTATGAGTGAGAGTAGTGGGTGCATTCTGTTGTCAGGAGCTTTCTATCAACTTTAGTATCAGACCACCATATTACTGTAGCGTCGTTTAAGCTAACGTAGCTGTTATCAACGTAACGGTAGATGTACTGTTCTCAGGAGCAGTGTCCTTTATAGTAGTAAGCTTAAGGATGGCCTGACCTCATTAGCAACAGCTTTAAGCTACTTCCATATTAGATTTGAAAGGGTGCTTTGTCATAGCGGAATCGCTAGGAAATGCAAAGTCGATAAGCTTGCTAGTAAGGGTACACTTTCCCAAATTTCATACGATTGAGAACAATTCGGTTTTCCGATGTCTGGTACGACTGCGCGTTGCTGCTGACACAGAATGAACAAAAAGAGGGCCACCAAACTACTGGCGCTTAACAAAATCAATCTCGCCGCAATGGTAGATGTTCAGACTGAACACTGTCCACTGTGGTGTGGCGGTGAGCTCTTTGCGGAAAATGTACGGAGGAAGGCGTGGTGTTATCATTTTGTCACTTTCTCCAGAACTGTTTGAAATACCTTCGGCAAATCTATCGAAGTTGCATGGATTAATATTAACCTTCTTATTAAATTTGTGGACTAATATCTAGCCAAGTACGATCCATCGATTTTTGGGTCAACCCTAACCTTTTTTCAACACAAATCGGTGGAAAAAGCAGTTTCAAGATATTTGATACACATTTTATCAAGCGTTGTCCTGTTTTACTTTCTTCGATATGTGGCAACCCTATTCCAAAACTTATAAATTAAATGTGACCTGGTCTACGGAAAGGGGGCTTGGTGTCAAAAAATCAATTTTTTTTTTTCTTTAATTTTTTTTTTCTTTTTTTTCGCACGTTAGCTCCCTTTTCGTAGACCAGGTCACAAATATTATATTTGTGCGATTATCGAAATCCAGGAATTATGTATATATCTGCATCTCGGGACCGATTAATGCTGCTTAAAGGATATCCGATTATCTAAAGGGAATCTAGTTCTAAAATGGAAATTTCGCGTTTTCAGGTACTTATTGCTTATATTGGTTATAAATCCGTTGATTTAATGTTATGTATTTTACATATGCGTTTTTTTATTTAAATTCCTAACAGCTGTATCCATTATATCGGCTCAAATATATTTCTTGCAATCTTGAGTCACATCAACCGCTTCGTTTTCAAGTTCAGTGCCATGTTAAAATGTCGTAATTCGCTGCACTCTCTTATGCCACATTTCATTAGTTATTTTTCGCTCTTTTCCAAACGATCACTTTTCACTCTTTTGTCTTTGAACTCTTTATCGTTAGAGCATTTTACGAGTTCATTGTCTTTGGCGGCTCACGTGTATACCTGCAGAATCGCAACGCGTTTGGCAAGACGAAGCGGTGCCGGAAAATCATAAAGCGAAGGAAAGGAAAATGAAAAAAGGCAAAGATTTTTTTTTTTTTTTTTGGAAATCAGGTTCAATTGTGCCTACCTGTGAGAAACCATACAAAATTAATGAGAATTAATAACAGGGGATGACCTAGCACTTGAAAATCATTTGAACCTTTTTCATTATGATAAGGTGTTAATTTCAGATATGAAAATACACACGTACAATTAATTACATATTCATACTTCCTTTGTGTATATTAGGTCTTGCGTAACCAATATTAATCGAATTTTGTAATAATTAATCCCAAAATTTCTTCAAACAATGCTTAATCTAAGCAATGGAAAAAAACAGTCATATTTGAAACCTTACTATATGA
The DNA here is from genome assembly GCA_037783105.1 of Bactrocera zonata. Lineage (NCBI taxonomy): Eukaryota > Metazoa > Arthropoda > Insecta > Diptera > Tephritidae > Bactrocera > Bactrocera zonata. The sequence goes on along the minus strand of JBAWJQ010004047.1, from coordinate 42,326 downwards.
GAGAAACGCTTTAGCATTGCAAAGGAACCACAAACATTCTAGGAAATGTCTTGTAGAGTTCTGGAAAAGTATCTTCGAACAATAAATTACCGCCAAAGTGTTTACCTTAGGTCACATACCATAAATACTAAGGAAGCTCTTTGGCTAAGGAACCACAATCTATCTTTGAGTAGTAAATTATTGTCCAGAATCTTAACAGCAGGTTTTAGAAAAAGTTAAAATTGTGGCCGTATTTTACCAAAGGATATATTTTTTAGAGTTTTGGAAGAGTATTTTTTGGAAGAGTATCTTCGAGCAAAATATTACAGTCAAGCGCGTTAATCTCAGATGCCTAAAAAAATTTTAAATTTGCGGTCTTATTGTGGAAAACAATCTTTTTGACTGGCTAGTTGAACCACAATTATCCAAGGTTAAGTTTTTGTAGAGTTTTGAAACAGCATCTTGAGCAGAAAACTATCGCCAAGGAAAAAAAGGTGATCTAAAATAGATTAAGACTGTTTCTGGTTTAAACTTTCTGAGAACTCTGACACTGCTTCAAATAGACCAGACATCTTCTCTTCCCCAGAAGTAATACACTTAGTTAGTGCCCACGAGTTTTCCAGTCCTCGAAACACTTTTCATAAGCACTTTTTGGAATGACCTTCGGCTTCCTCAGCGAATCAAATCTGGTGAATACGGTGGTTAATCGATGGCATTCATTGATGGTTTGGCTTTAAATTGAGTCACAATCGTGGTTCGATGCGATGGTGCATTGTCAGCGTGTGAAATCAATAAATTGGTCTTCCACAATTCCGGCCGTTTTCGACGAATGTTCTCACGCAAACACCCCTAAACGGCCAAATAGAACTTCTTATTGACCGTCTCTCCCTCCAAAACGAATGATGATGCACCAAACCATGAATATCGAAAAAAACAATGAGCGTCATCTTGATTTTTGCGTCGAAGGTCGTCCAGAACGAGGCATGTCTTCAACGATTTCTCGGCCGTTTCTGAAAGCTTTGTATCACTCGTAGTCTTATGTTGACAGTCATTGGCTGAATAAATTACGGGCCCATACCGCTTACGGAAAATCGAATATTGTGGGAACCGACGCTGTAGTTAGGTGCGTTTTAGGTTATAATTCCTAACGAAATGAAGTCAAAAGTTAATTAAAAATAAGAGGCATATGGAGGTTATCATATTTAGAAGTGCAGTTTACTTAGAGGTAAAGATAAAAGAATCATCACAAAAAAGAACTACAGTCTTTCAAAGACCGCTCTGTCGATCTACTTGGCGATCCGACTGATAGACGTGTTGTTGTATTTTTTAAGCTGGATTTACCTTTGAACTCTCATATTAACACAAACTTTAACATTTTGGAAAAACGCACACAACTACATAAAAACACAGCTCCACTTATAAGTCTCTAGCTTCACTAGCCGCAGCAATTAACTGTGTTCGCAACTCTGCGTATTCTTATCTTTTTTTTCGGTTCGTTCAAAGTCTCATATTTCGTTAGTGTTCTCGCAAGCTCACATCTCTTCGCACACACAAACATACGTACATAATACCTGCTGCATCATTATCGCACCAGCACTTGTGGCAGCACAATTAAACTGTTTACACATAAACATACGAGTATATTCAACCAGCAGACCGACCAACCAACAAACCGGTCATCAGCCGGCCGGTTGCAAGCCTCCCGTTTGGTCAAGTAAACAAACAAACCAACTACCGGAGCGTATACAACTTCTACACCGCGCCGAAGACACGCTTCAATGCAAACGCTTGCAAGTCTTCTAGCGACTTTCAGCATTGTCTCACTTCTTTATGATACCCTTAACACTTTAAGCTTGCCAAGAAGTTTATATACCAGAAGTTTGTAATACGTATTTATCTCTCCCTCTCTCATGCACTGGTACAAACAGCTTTTGTAAGACCAATTCTGTTCTACGGTGCAGTAGTATGGTGGATAAACGTAAGGAAATCCACCTACCGAAAGCCAGGCTCGCTGCGCTGTGCATAACGGGAGCTTTAAGAACCACTCCAACGGCGGCTCTTGAACTGGTACTAAACCTTCCGCCTTCGTCCCCAGCATCATCGGCGGGACGACTACTGGCTGCAGGAGAATTTACATATAGAACCTTCAGGCAAAGCTCTGGGTAATGGCGGTTTGACAAAAACCGACTACACCATCCCTTTTTCAACTGCGAATGAAGGTTCAAAGTAAATATAGGAAAAGTTGCCTGCCGCAAAGGTATGTTAGCTAGGCGCAATACTCTAAAAATCTGGCTTCTATTCCAGAGTCAGCATCCACGTAGACAGCTAAGCAGCAATGAAGGCAGTAATCCCATATCGCATATCGGCCAGAAGTGTCTTGGAAAGCAGGGAAGCAGTGGAAAGGGTTCGAGGCATCGATGACAATGAAATAGTGGACGAGATTGCAATGAAATCTTCTACGGCTAACGCCCAAATCCCGAAGGATTGAGCTACCTGGGTGCAAAACTACAAAAGTCATCTGCAAAATAGTAGATCGGAAGCACACAAAATTCTTATTGGCAACCGATAGAAGAGACTGTAGGAATATAATCAGAATACTAACTGGTTACTATCTGATGGCGACACAAATCCGCAGAATGCGGCTGGCAGTTCGAGAACACTGCAGGAATTGTCTAGAGCACGGCTCCAGAGAAAGAATGGAGTATCTCTTGTGCACTTGTCCCGCATTGACAAGAATACGCAGTAAACATCTGGGGTCCCCATGGTATGATAAACTGGAGGAGGTATCGATAGTGAGGCCATAGCGTCTGTTAAAATTTGTGTCAAGCGCAGGCAACTCCTCTTGGATCCAGTAACTGAACACCTACCGGTAGCCCAAAGGACCAAACTGTTCTTTGCGTAGCTTATTAACTTAATAGATTAACATAACCTAACCAAACCTTGTAACACATTGGTCACCTCTTAGATATACATATACTATATGAAGTCCCTTTTGAGGTAATGACCTGAAATTTTGTACATATTCTTTTTTCTTTGAAAACCTGCCTATATCGGATCACTATAGCATATAGCAAACAAACTGAGCTATCAAAATCAATATAAAGTCCGTTTTAAACCCTTTGTTGCAATAACAACTTCCATGTAGCCGAAGTTAATGTTTTTGTTGTTGTTGCAGTTAGCACTGTCTGGTGTCTGCTGCGGCGGTGATAATGGTGATCATGATGCATGCGAAAGGGCGATCTTTGAAAAGACACACACACATACCCATATCGTAGAAGTCGCCGAACTTGGCGGCTATAAAGTGGGCTCAACCTAATATTATGATGGCACTTTGAAGTTGTGCAGAAATATATATAATTATAGGTAAGTAAGTTCCTATTAAGCGCAATTTCATTGCAACGCCAGTAACAGGTTTTCGTGTGCTGCATTTGCGCTTGTGCAAATGTCGCCTACTTGCGCCTACCATAAGCGCCCAGTTTGATCCAGAAACTAAGTGCTCCCATACATACTTATGGATATATTAAATGAAAGGTAATGAAGTAGCCTGCAAGCGAGTTTTATGTGAGCTAGTAAACTCATATGTATGTATTTATGTACATATGCAATGGCTCAGTTAGTAGACCGGTTAACTGGTCGTGCGCTTGGCTGCCTGCAGAGCTCTTCCAGTGGTTTGATTGTCCTGTGACTGTCGCATAATGCTGATGACTCATAATTTTGTTCATTTACACTTGAGATTATAGCCGGTAACGATATGTGTAGTTATTGTAGTAGTTGTTGTTGTTACTGCTGTTACTTTTGCAGATGTTGTTATAGTTGTTGTTGTTATTTCGCAGTGTTGCATTTGCACAGCATTTGTTGCACTGCTTTGCTTGTTTTTAATGTCAGCTTGTTGATGTTATTGCCATTTAATATTCTCTAGTCAAGCCTTTACGTGGGTGGGTTGATTTATATTTAGATTTGTCTGGAACCCAAATCGATCATATAGTACGTACACTAAACTATATAATCGTCAACTGTTACAGTATTGCTCATCTGAAGATAATACATTTTCCCATCTTACTGGTCGCTGGTGTGGTGGATAAGAATAACTCAAGCCAATTCTAGATACCCTGTTCTGAAGCCAACCGTATGCCAGTAAAGGCGTTTTGAATGAAACTGAACATAATAATGATAGTCAGTAGAGCAAAGGTCTATGCTATAAGGCGAGTGAAGAAAAATTTCCCGGCTACAGTTTCCCAACTAGTTTTCAATCGCTCTTGAAACATAAGGCCAAGCAATCTTATGATATGAAATTATTGCCTTCTGACTAGTTGCAACTGACAAGAGTTTTTCGGCAATCGCTCGTTTCAACTTAATGAGTTGTAATCCGTAGCGCATCCCATTAATGGTTTCTACCGGATTTAGATTGCATGACCTTCCGGAATCCGTCAAGTACAGCGCATTACTCTAGCGTCATGGTCGACTTTACCGTTGATTTGGCTGGTCATCCCGGTTTCAAATATGATTTGTTGTCGTAAAGGATCATTTATGCCCTTCCGGCTCGGATGTGATGCCAGTAAGTTGTGGCCTGGAAGATCGAAAGCTCGAATAGCATCCTGAAGTCCAGTTCCGAGCAATCGATCCCACCCCTCACTCCATTAGCCATTTTGAATCCGTCTGTATAGATATTTGAAGGTAGGTTGGTGTGTGGATGGCTTCTCTGCCATCCACCCTTATTTGGTGTGACTTAGAAATTTTTCTCCCCAATAAAGCGGGTGGGTATGTGATCTAATTTGTTCACCAGCCTCCTGCTTATTGAACTATACTCGAAGTTCCTTACAGAGGATTCTCCTAATGCCATCAATCTTCATTCATTCAGTCGCAAACCGATACAAAAAAGACAACTTTAAACGTTTTAAAGTAATTCTTTAATAAGTAAGTTTAGGGACCCACCCTCGTATATCACTTTATTATGCCACCACATTCGTTTTCCTAACATTTTTCAAGTATCTCCTAATGAGTTTTATACATTCTGTAAATGGTTTTAATCTTTGCCACATTACAACTCGCCTCTCAAACTTATCGGTTGTTAATCAGTACAAGCTGGTGGCATTTATGTAAACAGCGCGTAATCTTACACAAACAAATCTGATTTAAAATGTGCGCTGTCTGCGAGAAAACTAATGTAAATGACTAAAATATTTCTGTGTAGTAACTTATCTCACGAAAGCCGGGTCTAAAGTACTCAATTGAAGCCGGATTTGCGCAACCAAATTTACCCAGATTTTTCTGCAGCCAAGATCTTAAAACTCGGCAGAAATTTTCAAAATTATTTGGGTAATGTTATTATTAATAAATACAGTTAAAGTGAGATAATGTTTCCTTCCTAATAACCGGGTCTACGTAACAATATTAGCCCTTAGTTCTCTCCGACAATGTTCTGTATACGTGGAAACATTTTTCAAAAATTTTCCGAGAATATTTCCTGTTGTTATAACCTCAAGTAAAAGATGGACTATGCGACTCTTCCATGACAATCAGACATAACGATCTTACAACGATTTTTTTGGTCGGCCAAGTTCTTTAAATTTGAGAGCATTTATCAAAATTATTCCGAGAATATTTCCTGTTGCTACAGCAAATGTCAAATTTTGTGACAAGAATTATTCAATAAATCTCTCGGTTTTAACGTAGAGAACTCGGTTGAATATACAGAGAATACTTCTCTCATGGAAATGGCATGCGATAATGAACTAAAAATCAGTTTTCCAGTCATATTTCGCATGTTTGAAAAAATTTCCTACAGGGTGGGCACATTGATTCTTTATTATTGATATGAAACGTCATATGCAGTAGTAGTTTAACTACTTCTGAGTTGAAAGATATCAAATATTAACTATAGTATTTATAATTGTATATTTTTCTGGAAAGAATTATATTAAATAGCGGCTTGATGACGTTTAATCGACGAATTGTGAAGGCATATATTTCGAAATCAATACATTTCGTTTTAATGCTCGTATAGTAAAACGTGTGATCCAAGTAAAGGTACTTTTTTCAATAGCCTTTTTTAACAGACCTCGCGTGAATCGTGTCAAACTGTCAGATTAATTTTATTAAGCATTGTTTGGCATTTCATCATAGAAAGACTTACACCTGAACAACATTTACAAATCGTTCAACTATTTTACAAAAAATCGCTATGTAAAGAATAATTTATGGTCAACACCAGCACCTATCTTGAGACCCAGCATTCACTATTAGATAATATTCGACCGCATAGACCACGTCCAGCACGCTGTGAAGAAAATATGGTAGCCACAGTTGATAATGTAGTGGACAGTAGATTCGGCGCCGTTGAAGCAACTCGGACTGACGTATGGCACAACTTGGCGCGTTTTACGTCGAGATCTTAAATTGAAAGCGTACAAAACACAGCTTGTGCAAGAACTAAAACCGTTCGTCCTTCCCAAGCGACATGAATTCGTTCAATGGACTCTTGAAAAGTTTCAAGCAGATCCGACGTTTTCAAGCCAAGTTTGGTTCAGCGATGAGGCCCATTTCTGGCTAAATCGGTATGTAAACAAGCTAAATTGCCGCATTTAGGACGAGGAGCAATCTTAAAAGATTTAAGAGCTGTCATTTCATTCAGAAAAACGACGTCGGTCCATATTTCTTCAAAAATTGGGGTAATAATATATGTAGTTTTGTTCTTGCAACTCAAAGTTATTTTTTTCGCGGAGTATCACTTATGATGGAAATAACGTAAAACTTTTAACTTTTGGAACTACGGGGAACTCTCCCCGTCGATCCGCCACTGGTATGGACCATCTGAAACATAGCCACGGCAACATTTGGAAGAGATAATCATCAACAAAAATGCCAAAGAACGTTATTTCCAATGATAGTAAAAATTTCGCATTAAATTTGAAGTTTCTATATTTTTTTCTTTAAAAAATATGGAACCTCGAAATGAATCACCCTTTCAATATAAATAATTATATATAATCAATAACAAAGTCAAAGTTTTCAGAACAAAATAAAATTAAACTTTCGCAATTGGGATGATCTTAGAATAAATATTAATCAATATGGGGAATTGATTAACTCTGGTACACTGATGGCTCAAAAACACCGGAAGGTATTGGGGCAGGTATTGCGGATCCGCGTACCAAGCTGTCCATACCTCGTCTGCTTCCCAAGCATCTTCCAGGCTGAAGTTCTTGCCATTAGTCAGTGCGCTGAAATCTACCTCAGCCGCAACTATCGCAACCAGCGCATAGCTATTCTCAGCGATAGTCAAGCGGCGCTAAAAGCGATCTTATCATACGAGACCAAATCGCTTTTAGAATGCATAGAAAGGCTAAACCGCCTGTCCTTGTGCAACCGGGTGCACCTAATTTAGGTACCAGGGCACAAGGGAGTAGAAGGAAATGAGAAGGCCGACGAACTGGCCCGCATGGCGGCAGCGTCCAAGATGTTGGGACCAGAGCCACACATAGCAGTAGGACCCCACACTCTTAAGGAGCTGGTCCGCACGGAGGAGAGAGAGGAAAGAGAGCGGCACTGGCGGCAGGCAGCAAGTACGCGCCACGCCAAGCTGCTTCTAGGAGGGTATAACCTCTCCAGGTTTAAAGAATTAATTAACCTCCCCGTGAGAAATTCCGTCTCCTCGTCACAGTCTACACAGGGCACTGTAAGCTCAGGAAGCACCTGTCCAACATGGGCATGATCTCCTGTGCTAACTGCCGGTTCTGCGACCTGGAACAGGAAACACCAGCACACCTAATCCTAGATTGCACAGCAATCTGTGGAAAAAGGCTTAAGGCCCTGGATTCCGTTTATATCAGCAGGGATCACATCACCTCACTAGCGCCCGGCAAACTACTGGAACTGTTCAGGCTGCTATGGGTGGGGGGAGGTCATGTGATATAGGAGAGGGCACAATAGACCCTAGGTCGCGGTGAGGAACCTCAATTAATATTCTATTTTATTCTATTCTATGGTGAATTAAATCATCTCACTGAGAGTATTAGGTATTTGAGATTATATGTAGGTGTTAAAGAAATTCCCAACATTTCTAGCAAAACATTTTAAAAGTTCCTACATTATATAATACAAATTCCAAAATAATAAAAAATAAAAAGATTCAAATTGAATAAATAAATAAATTGTTCAAAGGACTCACCATTTTGTGCTGCAGTCAAGCATTTCGCCGCCATTTCCTCACTCAATTCTTCAGCCGGATTGATTTTATCGTCAACGTTGCCAACATTTAAGTTCATCACAGCCAATTCCATTGGCAATGACATTTGCTGCAACATATCATTGACGCTCACACCCGAGTTCAACGAGAAGGAGTAGATGCTTTCATTCTGCAAACCAGCAGCATTACCATTGACTTGCTGCTCGTAGCCATTCGGCAGACCACCACCAATGGTAGCACCATAAATCGAACTTGTTTGCGAATCGAAACTACGATTGTGTTCGCGTCGCTTCTCTGGCGTGGCATAGAGCGCTTCCACTTTCTCCGACGAAACTTTCGTAAGCTTTTGCTTTGTCGGTGTTGACGTGCCCATGTAGACGGGCGGACCAGAACTTTCACTATCAAACGAAGTATTCAAAGCGCCATAGCAAGAAGTCGTCATTATGTCCGGTTGCTGATAGATGTGTGAGCGCTGCACCAAATGCACCGGCTCCGAAGTGGTGCTTTGCCAATATTCTTCACTATTTTGACTGGTATAACTCATATCGAGCGTTGTGTCGGCCGCCTCATTTTTGCTAACGCTCAACTCATCAAAATATTCCATATCGTAGAGGCGCGTTTCATCAATCATAGTTATGCCATCATCATCACCATGCACCGCTTGCATAAGCAGCGTATTCAACGCACCATCGTTATTGTTGGGGTTATCAGCAGCGGCGGTCAATTGCTTAAAACACTCATCAACATCTTTCAACATTTCCAGTGTTTGCGGCACTGAGGTGGAGTGCAGAGAATCGGAATCGTTCTCTTCAATGCACGAAAGATGCCGCGTACGAAAGCCATAAATGATGCCAGTCTGTAGTATTGGTATGGCACTGGTGGTTGTTGCTTGTGGTGTTACCGGTTGTTGTTGTTGGCATGCTATTTGTTTTTGGCCGTATTGTTGTTGCGCAGCATATTGTAATTCATTGTAGATGTGATAGGAGGCATCCGATTCGCAAGATTGCGTCATAATATCCGAGTTGAAGGAACTGTTTAAGTCGAGATGATCCACACAATCACTGCCAGCGTGCTGCGCGGACTGAGCATCGATTATGGAGAACATGACTGGTGAATCGACCGTACTGGAAAGAAAGGATTTAAGGGGAAAAGGTTACTAATACTGTGGATAGAAAATATTTTTCAGCTTAGGCGCAGAAACTTTTTTGAAATTGAGACTACTAAAGACTTGCTTTGACCCACAGGAGTTAATGCATTTACTAATTTTTTTATTAATTAATCTACTCAAAAGAGTTTAGACCTGTAATCTTAACTTCCGGCTGAAAACGCTAGAGAAAATCTTGAACGTGCACATTAGGGCTGCAGCGCGTCCTGGAAGCTTGTCCAAACCACAGCATGCATACACGAAGCCCACATCAGTAGAGACTTCACTCCATAGTCCTATTTCACATCGAAAGAGCTCTTGAATATAAGGAATGCGCTCTTGGAGTATTTCTGGAGCGCTCAACAGCATCTCTACGGAATCCATTCTAAATAGTATACAGTCAATAGGTGTTGATCCTGCTATACAGCGCTGGATGAGAAGCCTTTTGACCTCGAATTATAAGAGCAGGATGTAACGACGCTAAAATAGCAAAAAAAAAACGTCTGTAGAGGTACTCCGTAAGGTGAAGTGTTATGGACATTAGTCGTGATTGAACTCCAAAGGAACTTGGACGGCAATATGCGAGCGACATTGCCATATTAACAACGGCTAGGTGTCTACAAACCATTAGCACTGTTATGACCACCACCATAACAAGCGAGTCTGGGGTTGAACCCGGAAAAAACGGATCGGCTTGTGTCCACATGAAAGTACAAAATTCCTCTATGGAGGATAAATGGGACACAACACTCTCTTAAGGACTGAACCAAGTCCCTTGGGCTAGTCTTGGACAGTCAGAAAAGCTAGCAATGTTTCATATGCTTGTAGGCTGCTGCTCGACACCACCTGGGGACTTTTTCCCTCTCTGGGCAGCAAAATCGACGGCACAACTACTAGCCGCAGAAAAATTTACATATAGAACCTTCGGGCATAGCTCGGTAAGTAATGGCAGTTTAGCAAACACCGACTATTTGATCCCACTTTTCAGCTGGAAAAGAAGATTCAAAGTAAACGTAGAAAAATATGGTTGGCGTAAAGGTATATTAGCTACGCGCAACACTCTAAGCATTTATACGGATGGCTCGAAAATGGACGGTGGAGTTGGTGTGGGGATATTCTGTCCAGAGTTAGGCAACCTTTTTGTTGCCCGACCACTGCAGTATATTTCAAATTGATCGTGGGAAGCAGGCCAGAAGAAAGCAACTTCACTTCTACTCGGTGCCACAAAGGCAACGAGGGCAATTAAATAGTGGACGAGATTGCCAAGAATGGTGTACAGCTAATGTCTGAAAACGTGATCAACGTTGGGAAACCCATGCATTGTCTATACGACGATCTAGACAGAAGCATTATAAAGAAAATCAAAACCCGATGGAATAAGCTAGCAAGGTGTAAAACTGGAAAAGTCATGCACTCGATAGAAGAGACTGTAGGAACTTTATTGTAATATGAACTGGTCACAATCTGTTGGCGACACACGCCCGTAGAATGGAGCTGACATACTCGTATCGAGAAGATTGCAGAAAATGTCTAGAGCAAGCCACCAGGGAAACAATGGCGCATCTCTTGTGCACTTGTCCCGGATTGGCAGGATCACGCTAAAAGCATCTGGGGTCCCCACGCATCCTCCATACACTGGTGGAGGAGGAGGTGTCGGTAGTAATGCCACAGCACCTGTTAAAATTCACGTCAATCTCAGGCATCCTTAAAGATGACTACTCCTCATGGACCTAGTAACTGAACTTCATCTAGTATCACAAAGGACCGAAGCTGGTTTAAGCGTAGCTCGTTGACCTACCAGATCAACCTAACCTTCCATAACCTATGCCAAAAGAAATTCCGCTGTGAAGGGGACGATTTCGAAGTTCACGGTTTTTCTTGTTTTCTTGACAAAAAATGAGGTTATGTCTGCAGGCTACTTTTTATACTCTCGCAACAAAGTTGCTAAGGAGAGTATTATAGTTTTGTTCATATAACGGTTGTTTGTAAGTCCTAAAACTAAAAGAGTCAGATATAGGGTTATATATACCAAAGTGATCAGGGTGACGAGTAGAGTTGAAATCCGGATGTCCGTCCGTCTGTGCAAACTGTAACTTGAGTAAAAATTGAGATATCATGATGAAACTTAGTACACGTATTTCTTGGCTCCATAAGAAGGTTAAGTTCGAAGATGGACAAAATCGGCCCACTGTGTCATACTAAGCCATAAATAAAGATATTAAATGAAATTTGGCATAAAGGATCGCATTATTAAATGAAATTTGGCATAAAGGATCGCATTAGGGAGGGGCATATTTGGACGTAATTTTTTTGGAAAAGTGGCCGTGGCCCCGCCCCCTATTAAGTTTTTTGTACATATCTCGAAAACTACTATAGCTATGTCAACCAAACTCTATAGAGTTGTTTCCTTCAGGCATTTCCATATACAGTGCAAAAATGGAAGAAGTCGGATAATAACCACGCCCACCTCCCATACAAAGGTTATGATGAAAATCACTAAAAGTGCATTAACCGACTAAACAAAACGTCAGAAACACTAAATTTTACGGAAGAAATGGCAGAAGGAAGCTGCACCCAGGCGTTTTTTTAAATTGAAAATGGGCGTGGCCTCGCCCACTTATGGACCTCAGGAACTACTCGACCGATTTCAATGAAATTCGGTATATAATATTTTCTTAACATCCTGATGACATGTACGAAATATAGGTGAAATCGGTTCACAACCACGCCTTCTTCCAATATAACGCTATTTGAATCCCATCTGATGCCTTTTCTGTATAATACATACATATAAATGAAAATACAATTCAGTACTCAAAGTACACAAATTGATCTAATCTAATTAATTTTACAGCAAAATTAAAAAATATGTAAATGACGGATAATGAAATCTCGATTATCACTTTATCATGCGAGAGTGTAAAACGTTCGGTGGCACCCGAACCTAGCCCTTCCTTACTTGTTAACAATTGTACTTCTGTTTCGAGTAGTAGTAAAAAAATGTACAAGTAATCCTACCTCCTTGTGCATTCAAAATTTGATGAGCTTTCACAAGCAAAAAAGTTTAAGGTTTTGTTAACTTTGGTAATCTATTACTTACCGTTACTACCTGAAGAGGTCACAAGTCACTTGTGAATCCACCACTCATGTTTTAGATTTATGATTTATCACTTTATAAATGACAATAGTACAATTGTCAACCGGTGTGGGATCAATGAACTCATATATGAAAGGTGTACATATGTACCTAAGTACATCCATTTCAACCTAGATATCGCAATCTTCAGACAATTTCCTATTAAGTAAGCCTCTTGTCGTACTAGCTTTGCATTTTTACATTTATCAAGTCATTAATCTTGCTAAAAGTGCATTTCAATGGGGGGTCCTTGTACTCGCCTTAAGTAAAATTCTTTGTAGCTACTTCTGTGCGTGTAATTAAAAATATATTATTTTCAACACGCTGCAAGAGTAAAGCAAACTTTTTTTTTCGGGCTACAAGATTTTAAATGTTAAGCAAATACAACAAATAGCTTTTCGACATAAATCCTCAAGTTCACACCAACTTAAAGATAAATAACATAAAATATAACGAAAAATAACTGCATACATACAAATTATGGATTTACTTGTCAAAAGTAAATAAAAAAAATATTTTTTGTTTACCGGTCTTGTGACCTTTATTCTTTAACTGCTCGCTTGACTCTAAATTAACAATTTTTATAATTCTTAAAGTAACTTAAGTAACTTAATGCGCTTGCCGTTCTGCTGACGTCGGTTCCCACATTCCGCTGGATTTCCAGGGAATCACGCCGCACTGCGCTAAACGCATCGTCAGCACTTTTACAAGTAGAACGGATGCGCGTGTGCTTACAACGTTATGGTTGATATTATTGTTGCTAACTTTATTGTTGCTAACTCCTCCCTTCTTAAAATCAATTGTCCTCAATTGATCAAAAATATGGTAGGTTGTCAAAATTGAAGTATGTTGTGGGGTTTGCTGTTTTTGGTATTATTTCTGGTACTGCTGGGTCCTTACCTTTGGACGATGTTTCTGATGTAAAGCTTGTTTGCAGGATTATCTTCTTTTTCCTATGGCAGAAGAATATTATTGAAAAAGCTGCTAGAGTGAGAATGGCCATGATTGCCACAGAAGTTTGAGTGGTATTCGTATTATTCTGAAGGCGATCCAAACGTTTTATATTGTCTATGAATAACTCGTGGATTGATTCCAATGACAAAAGATTTATTCTTTCCTTTTCCGCTGGAGCAAATTGTGTTCTGACTGGTAACGCCCCGGTTAAAAGCGTTTCGCCATTGTAGAAAGAATCGTTATTTATTTTTATGGTAAGATTGCTGAATTTTACGACGAATGTGCCTGCAACAGACATTTCTTCCAGGCTATTATTTACGGTACCATTAAAGTTGTTTAGTAGAATTAGTCCAGGTTGAAGTATTTCTATTGGTTTAACATGATTTGCGTTGCTATATTGACAAGTTGGATTTTGTTTACTATTTAGAAGTTTTGTTATGCAGGTTTCATTAACCAAGCTAACAATTTGGTCTTTCTTACAAATAGATATAGAATTTATTGTCTTACACTCGCTATTTATTCCAAGTATATTATTTTCTTTCTTAATAATATTATTGAAAACAATATTTATAATCGTATTATTTCTCTTAACAGGTTTAATTAAAATATTTTCATAAGTTTCTTTTTCCGTAATTGGTATTTTTACGATATACGCTAACATTGTTGAATTATAAAGGACGCTTGTTTCTGCAAAACTTAAGGCTTCTTCAGTTGATGAAAAAGGCATCTTTTCCTCTTCTAGTGTTTTAAGAGTTAATTCTAATTCTTTCTTGTTCAATAAAATGCTATTTACTAATTTTAATTTTGCCCATTGGATGGCATATCTAATGTTTACAATTTCTTCCTTAACTAAACGTAATCTATTTTGAATACTTATTACTAGTTCGTCGTTGAAGTAGCTGTCTTTTGATATTGCGTTTGCTAGTTTGTCCGTAATTACTGTGAGGTTATTCATACGTTCTGTTAGTGCTTGATTTACTAGAAATTGTTTATTGTTATTGTCGTTTAATTGTTTTGTGTTGTATTCTAATGCAGCAAAATCGTCGTGATCTGGGGTTCCAGCTAAATATTTCCATGCTGTACCCAGGATGTTAATTGATCTTTTAATTTTTCTACCTGATGGTTTAATAGACTTAATTGCTTCTTTGGTCTGTTCTATTTCTTGTTTTAAAGTTGAGTAAAATATACTGTTTGTCTGTATGTTTTTGTCCGTGAATTGCTTTACCTCTGCCAAAAATTGTTCGTACAGTTCAACGTTGATAAGGTGTATTAGTTTAAACGTTCCGTCTTGTATTTTGGTCAGTCCTTTGCTTATTGTAATTATATGAGCTGTTGAGAAGTCTGTAATTTGGAAGTCGGTCAGAGACAATGTTGTCGCTGTAAGCGTTAGTCTGCAAAAAGAAAAAATTTAGTACTTAGCTTTTAATATTACTCTTATGAACTATCCTATTTGACTCGGTCAGTACCGTAGTCGACCTGTTTTCCTTAACTACTTCCTTTTTATACCTAGGTGAGATTTTAGTTCCTAACCTATTGTGGACCTTCACGTAAATCGTTTCTCCTGGATTATAATCAATAATTGGTTGTAATTTGCTATTGTGATTTCTAAGATCTTGTTGTTGTTTATCTTTTATTCTTTGAATATTATCTAATCTAGCTTTTTCGAATTGTTCGGGGTCTGTGCTTACTGTACGACCGAAAAAAATTTCTATTGGTCTATTATTAATTGTGCTGTGAATTGAGTAATTATATTCATAGACAGCTCTGTCTAAAAGTTGTGCAAATGATTGATCTCGATTTTCGGCTTTTAGACAACGCATAATCTCGGAAAGTGTTGAATGGAATCTCTCGACTTGGCCATTCACTGCACTTTTATATGGCGGGGATTTGAAAATTTGAATGTTTAATATGTCTTCCAACATAAAAGTAATAGTCGCTGAATTGAATGCCTTTTCGTTATCAAAAATTACGGTTTTGGGTACTCCAAACTGAAAGAGAAGTTCCCTTAGAGGTTCTTTTATGTCTTGAGTAGCTTTTGATTTTATTGGTTTTACCTGCGCATACTTTGAGAATTTATCGACAGCAGTGAGCACGAGATTGCCTTCCGTTTTGTAAATATCTATATGCACTATTTGTCCTGCATATGAGGGAATAGGTGTCTCTTTAAAGACGGGCTTATTAGGGTGTCTATCGTACTTATTTGTTTTGCAAATACTACATTGTTTGACTATCTTATTTATTTTGTTATTCATGCTGGGGAAAAAATATTTCTCTAGTATATGAGATTTATTCTCTCTACCATTACGATGAGCTCTTCTGTGTGTTTCTATGATAATTTCTTCCTGCCTTTGTTCTTCTAATACATCTTCTACTTTTCTTCGTGCAAACCTAATACGATATTTATTAAAGTGGATTGAAAAAACTTCTTGTATTATTCCCATTATTGGTTCGGGAGCGCTGATCCCATTTATTACTGAAGGGTTTAAATATTTTTTCAATAAAGATATGATTGTCTCCTCGGAAAATTCTATTTCTGTTATAGTGTGACGGTGAATAGTTGGAAAAACAATTTGAAATTTATAGCTTGATTCTGTAGACCAATTGAAAAATATCTGATTTTTGAAAACGTTTATAGGTACATCTACGAATTGAATCAAGTTTTGACCTGAACTGTCATCGCTATGGGTCATAACTGACATTGAATTTATTTGTTGCTGTGCTGTAATTCTTGATAGTGCATCAGCCACAACGTTACTTCGTCCAGTTTTATGAAATATTTCGTGATTATACTCTTCTAGTTCTGCCTTCCATCGTTTCATTTTACTGTTTGTATTTTTGTTGCTTAAAGCGAAAGTTAGGGGCTGATGGTCTGTAAAGATTTTGACCTTAGCGTGCCCGTACAAAAAATTCCGTAGAGTGGATAATGCCCAGACAATGGCTAGCATTTCCTTCTCGTTTGCGGCGTAATGTTCCTCCGCCTTACTTAGAGTTCGAGAAATAAAAGAAATAGGTTTTCCACTTTGGGAAAGAACGGCACCAAGTGCAAAATTTGAGGCATCAGTTGTGAGCTCAAAATCGTTATTGTAATTTGGAAAAGATAAAATTACCTCATCCGAAACCAATGTATTTTTAATTTTCTGAAATGCTTCTTTAGCTTGTTCATTGAATTCAATCGGTACTTTTGCGGACTTGTTTTTCGAAATTCGGCCTTCTTCGCCTCTTAGTAATATTGTTAATGGCTTTGCTAACTTCGCGTAATCGCGAATAAATCTACGATAATAGCCGGATAGGCCTAAAAATGAACGCAATTCTTTAATATTTTTGGGTTCGGGAAAATTAGTAATTGCTTCTACCTTTTTTGGGTTAGTTCTAATGCCCTCTTGTGATACTATAAATCCTAAAAACTCTACATCCTTTTGAAAAAAGTGACATTTGTCCAGCTGAACCTTCATATTTGCTTCCTCTAAGGTTTCGAAAACTTTTCGAAGATTCTGTAAGTGTTCTTCTTCAGATTTTCCGAATATTATGATATCATCTATATACACATAGCAAATCTTGCCTATATGTTCATGGAGGATATCGTCAAGTGTACGCTGGAAAATGGCGGGCGCATTTTTCAGCCCAAATGGTAGCCGAGTAAACTCGAACTTCCCATTATTCACCGAAAATGCCGTTTTTTCTATGTCTGAAGGCTTTAGTGGGATCTGATGGAACCCACTTTTGAGGTCTAGTGTGGTAAAAAACGAATTGCCGCCTAAATGCGATAACATACCCTCTATTTCGGGTATCGGATATTTATCCGCTATAGTTAAACTATTTAATTTCCTATAATCGATCACCAACCTATACTGTTTATTTCCACTGGAATCGGGTTTTTTTGCCACGATCCACACAGGGGAATTATAGGGGGATCTGGATGGTCTTATAATGCCATCACTTAGTAGTTTTTCCACCTGTTTCTCTACTTCGCCTCTAAGCGATGCTGGATATGGATAAAACTTACTATATATTGGAGAATCGGATGACGTTCTGATCTCTCCCACTACTTTGGTAGTATAAGTTAACCGTTCATCCGGTTCTGAAAATAAGTTGGGATACTCTGTAACCAATTTCTGTAGAGCTATTTTTTGATGGGGAGTAATGTTGTCATCGTGTATTTTGATAGCATTTACTGCATCTGTTTTTAATTCTTTAATTAATATTTTTAAATTATTTTTAATTGTCAAGGTTCCCTCTCTAATGTTAATTACAGCATCTAGCTGTCGAAAGCTATCATAGCCCAAAATGCCATGAAAAGTTCTTAAAGGGGGTAGTATAAAGAATTTTAAAGTTTCTGTTTGATTAAAAAGCTGTAAAAATGTGTGGTGTTTTATTTCTATATCACCAGCAATAGTTTTCGCTAAAAATATATCTTTGTTTTCTAGTACTTTTTTTGCTAAATTGGGTTGAATATAATTCTGGCTGGAGCCAGTGTCAATTAAAAATTTGAATACTTCGCCGCTCTTCGTGCGGCATTCAAAGTATGGCAACGAAGAGCATTTTAGCCTAAAAAATGAGTATCGCTATATTCGTAATATTGTCCTTCATCCTGTATATTGTCGTCCGCCACACCAAAATAATCATTCAGATTATCTTCTGAGGCAGTGTTCGAGGTAGCGCTTGGAGTATTACTTATATGAAAATTGCGTTGTGCCTTTTGTGGCTTGAGATTTCTTTCAGAAGTGGTCTCTGGTGGCCTTTTGCCGAATAATTGATTATTTTGTGGCCGGTTCATATAGTTAATGCGGCGTGAGCGCAAAGTTTCGTCTATTTCCATGGGCACCGGCGGTTTTGGGGGCGCATAGGCGGTTGGTTAAAGTGTGTTTGAGCATTTAAGTTCCGATCAAATCTTTGATTTGGAAAGTTATGTGAAATAATTTGTGGTTGTGGCTGTGGTAAGTAAGCAATTTCAGGGAAGAAACTTTGTTGGTTTACTTGCCTCCGAAAATTTCTTGAAGGTAAAGGTGGTGCGGTGTTTCGCTGCATCCCTCTACGATCCATATTGGTGTTGTGTGCGTACCGTGTGCGGAATCCCTGATTTTCTAGTTTCAGGCACAAGTGTAATGCTTGGGGCAGATCCATTGGTTCCTTCATGCCCAATAGTTTAGGCAAGTCGCCGTTGAGGCCGCGCACAAACGTATCTAGCGCTTTGTTTCTGTATGTGTGAGTAAGAAGATTACGAGCCTCGCTACCCACCTCCATACAACCTAGTTTATTAAGTATTAAAGATAAATTGGAATAAACGGCCTGGTAAAATTCTTCAATTGACCTATTTCCCTGAACCAAAGAAGTCATTTGGTATTCTAGGGTAGATACATCACGCTTGTCGGCGTAATGTAAAGTTAGACACTTACAAATAGCACCCCAGTCTAAGGGTGTATTGTATGACTCAAGGGCAGCGTCGGCGTTGCCGACGATTTTATTTCTTATCACCGTAAGGATTCCGTAGAATTTAGGTGTGCCCTTACTCGCTTCGTAAATATTTAATATTCGATTTACACTTTTCTTCCATGAATTGAATTCGGCGGGATTTCCCGAGAATTCGCGTAAACATTTTACCACATCGGGTATCTTGTCTAAATCTGATAAGTTACTTGCATGTTCTATATTGATGGTTTGATCGCACGCGTCTGCTAAGCCCGCATTCGGGTTAAGGGTTGCCCTAACTATGCTGGGCCCCTGCCTGTTTACCACGTCTAAAGCTACCCTTCCTATTAGGTTTACGAGGTCATCTTCGTTTATTGTAACATTAGCTGATCCTGAATTTCCTGCAGGATTATTCGCCCTAATTATTGGTGGACGAACCAGATTATTTGGATTCGACATTGTTTATTTTGTTGTGTCTGTTGAAGAGTTCGTTTTTTTATATTTTTTGTCACTGTCCACTACTCTGTACGTGTTGGTTTCTTTTCTACTTCAATAACGTTTTAGTTTTTGCACTTACAAATTAATGCTTAAAATTTTTATTTCAATTTTAGTTTGGTAAAAAAAAAAATTCACAATCTGGGTTTCACTTAATATTCTTAATTAGTAATTATCACTTAACTTACAATACAATAACGACTTTCATTCTTCGCCTCTTGATATTGTTGGTTGTTAATGTTGATAGATGCTGATGAGTTGGCTTGCGTTCAACGCGTCCTTTTTGCTCTGCTACTAAGGGGCCTGCTCTCACACTAGCACAGTTGTTTTTATTATCACTCCACGTTCTCCGAAGAAGGATTCTCAACGCCTTTTTTTTTCCTTCGCGACGTAGGAGCTTATTTTAGCTCGGGCGCCAATTATGGATTTACTTGTCAAAAGTAAATAAAAAAAATATTTTTTGTTTACCGGTCTTGTGACCTTTATTCTTTAACTGCTCGCTTGACTCTAAATTAACAATTTTTATAATTCTTAAAGTAACTTAAGTAACTTAATGCGCTTGCCGTTCTGCTGACGTCGGTTCCCACATTCCGCTGGATTTCCAGGGAATCACGCCGCACTGCGCTAAACGCATCGTCAGCACTTTTACAAGTAGAACGGATGCGCGTGTGCTTACAACGTTATGGTTGATATTATTGTTGCTAACTTTATTGTTGCTAACTTACATACGTACATACATATAGACACATAACAGAATAGCCGATATGCGATACCTTGTAAATATTGAGGGTAACAAAATGCGGAGACAACCAGCAATACTCGTGCCGCGTCGCTAGATGGAAGGAGTACGTGGATATTCCAATCATTACCACACAAACAAAACAGATACAGCTCCCCTAATACAAGTGTGTGGCTGCCAACAAGAACAAACCCAACTCCCCTTACTATACAATATAGCGCAGGCACAGGCATTGCATGCGCCGAGCTGGCAAATGCGTAATGAAATAAGAATTTCTATGACGGAAGTCTTCCTTTTCAAATGACAACAAGCAGCCCAGCCAAGCTATACGCGCAGCTGCTGTGGCTTCCGCGGAAATATGTATGTGGGCAACAGGCAGTAAATGTGTATTTCTAACCCCCTGCAACGCAGCGACGTTGACGCTGCAAGATGATGTTGATATTGCTGCATGCTGCTGACAGCGCTGGCAATAGACACAGCTCCTTCTACATTATAGTTTTTCCTGTTGCACGCAAGTTGTCATTTTTCGAGGAGCGCACGCGTGTCGCTACACAACAACCTTATTACATACATATGTTACAGCACATCTTCTTCTGGCAATGTCATTGCACTGTTGGCGGTGTATTTAGTGTTTATTATAGTTGTCTGCCGCGCACCCGCTCTGCCAACACGCCAGTTTTGGTTGCGTTTGCGCAAGCCTATAACAGAATCGCTGTATTCTAACGCTCCCAATGCATACATATGTATATTATATAGCACGTCGTGGATATATTTTTAGAGACTAGAGTGCTCCGCTCTGCTCTGCTTGCCTTGAGTGCCGCAGTCGGCGTTGGCAGCGTTGCTGGTAGCGTTTGGGTGCAGTCATGCAGCGGCATTTGAAGATTTTTGTGCGGCGTACACATACGCGAATGTTATAAATAAACAACGGCAAAATGTTTATAGAGAAAATACAAGCGAAAAGGCACGTTCCTTTGGAAATACATAAAAAATTGTATAAACTTATAGGAATTTTCGAGTTTTCTACACTGTGCGAAATAGTTGGAAGACACTGTTGCGAATAGGGAATAGTGCTATTAGGTAGTTAGTAGATATTGGTTATTTGGTTTTGGGTAAAGCATGTTTTGAGTAATGCAATAAGGAGTAAAGAATGAGGAAGCGAGACGCATTTGCAGATAAAAAAAGAAAGAGGCCGAAATGGTTGAGTACGAAGAGCTTGACAAGCTAGCCGACAGAGGTAATGATCGGGCATACTTTTGTAGAATCCACAGAGGTGATCCCCAATCGATGATAATGGAGCAGACCCAACCATGAAGAAGTTCGAATGGCAATTACCCGTCTGAAGGAACAACAAAGCAGCGGAGCCGATGGATTGCCGGCCGAGCTATTCAATTGCGGCGGCGAAGAACTGATAAGGAGCATACATCAGCTTCTTTGTAGAATATGGTCGGGCATGCTTTCGGCCCGACGATTGGAATTTAAGTGTGCTCTGGCTAATCTACAGAAAGGGAGACCCCACAATCTGCGCCAACTACTAGAGAGGACCTCTTCCGAGCCGTTCGAAGTCAAACAACTGCTGGAGAAATTATACGAGCCGCAGAGCTGAATTGGGAAGGTACAATCTTCAATAAGAGTGTACAGCAGTGTATTGATATCATTATCCTCATCATCCGCTTTCTCAAAACTGGATAAGGAAGCGAAGCAAATGGATCTGTTAGTGTACGAGGACAAGACGAAATATCTCCTGTCATCAAACAAACAGTCGTCGCATTCCCGACTTGGCTGCAACGTCGCTGTTGACAGTACTAAGTTCGAAGTTGTAGATAATTTCGTCTATCCTGGAACCAGTATTAACGTCAACAACAATGTCAGCCTCAAAATCCAACGCAAAATAAGTCTTGGCAACAGGTGCTACTTCGGACTGAGTAAGCAATTGAGAAGTAAAGTCCTCTCTTGACGAAAAAAGACCATATTATACTCATCATACCTGTCCTGCTATATGATACATGAGCGATGACAACATCTGATGAGTCAGCGTTATGAGTTTTTGAGAGTAAGGTTCTGCGGAAGATTTAAGTTCATTTGCGCGATGGCCACAGCGAATGTCGCAATCTAAGGAAAGATGAGCTGAGATGAGCGATGAGATATACGATGACAGAGATAACAGCAACGCTGGCTAGGTCATGTCGTCCGAATGGATGAAAACATTCCAGCTCTGAAAGTATTCGAAACAGCACAGAAACAGACCTCGCTACACTTGGAATCTCAGCTAAACGCGGCTATAACCGCTGTGTATACGCCAATCAAGAAGAAAAAGAAGTTTTTATGGCAGCTGTGTCATATAAGATATAGTAGCGTCACTTTGAATAATAATCTATATGGAATTTTGTGAAGATACCTTGTCAAATTATGATTGTTCACTTTGTATGGCTACCAAATGCTAGTTCGATATCGATGGGTTCGACAAATTAGCAGCTTTTTGGGTAGAAAAAGACGTGTGCAAATTTCAGAGCGATATCTCAAAATCCCTTCTGAATTCCTTTTCCATTTTTTAATTTGAAAATTTTCTCGCAGTGCATCGCATTTTCCCAGTTGCAAAATAAACAACACACACATACCCATTAACGCACACAAAAGAAAATAAACACAAATTTCTACGTCAACCGCCGAACCGCGCCAGTATTTTCCCTGCATGAAAACGCCTCAGCGCTGAGGAAAACACTGCCACGATCTAGCAGCGTATACGACAACAGTAGTCAGCCAGTTGGAATTGGAGTTGCCGAAAATAGAGCGGCGCGTGCAAAGATAGGCAATCGTTGAGTGATAGCGACGTGCGGCCAACAGCCAGACGGGGCCAACATAGCAACAACAATGACAGCGCCATTTGTTGTGTTAGTAGTGGTAGTCAGAGAATGCAACGACACACAGGACCCCAGCGAACAATGCATAAAATAGTATAACTAAAACAACAACAAAACACACTGACTTCGCGCATTGAACTACTTTCGATTTGATGTTGATGTTGTTGTTGGTTTGACTTTTGTTTTTGTGTTACCACTGCGCGTCACATACATAGTATATACTTTGTCACTTTTTTTTGTGTCATTCTTATGCACATTTTCTTGTTGTTGCTTTTAGCGGCTGACAGTGGCGGTGCAATGCTAACGGAAAATTTGGTGGCTGAGCACCGGCCCAGTCGTGTAGCTGGGGAGTAGCAGTTGCTGCGATAGATAATATTTGTTGCTGCTGCTGATGGCGTTGAACTTGATCGGTTACATACTTGGGAAATGTGTGAAAGTGAATGAGTGAGGAAGCGCCCGGGCGCATGGACATACATACATACATATATACATATATATGTGTATATTTGTACGTATGTGTGTATGTACGTCAATTTATATATATTATAATGTATTATTAAGTGAGTGGGAAGGCGGAAATCTAATAGCTTGCGGAAACAAATTAAGAAAAGTGAGAATGAAATTGATTGATAAGATTTGTGCTTGACAATGACGCAGATTTGAGCCTACGCTCACGAATAATGCAGTTATAAAGTGTGAAATAATAGTACGAATATTAAAATGGGTTGCTTCAGTATTTCTATGTAAAGGGGTTTTCAGTAAGAGCGCTACAGAAACGGTGAGGATATCAATGAAATTCTTTATTCCTGAGAAAGTACATTCGATACCATTATGTATGGAGTTCAATACGCGTACGAAGCTCATCAATCGTCGCTCGCTGCTTGGCATAGACCTTATACTTGCCCCACAGGAAATAGTATAACGGTGTCAAATCGCACGACAGAGGCTGCCAATTGATTGGCCCATTTCGTGAAAAAACAGGTTCACCAAACTTGGTTTTCAATAAATGAGTTGTGACATTCGCTGTGTAGTTGAAGCGCTGTCTTGTTGGCACCACATACATATTCTCCAAGTCTATATTATTCAATTAGGGCCAAAAATATTCCGTTATCATTGACCGGTAGCGATTCCTATTCACAGTAACGTGCCAGTCTTGATCAAGAAGTGCGGCCGGTTTCGTGATGCAATGGTGACTCATGGAACACGTGTACCTGACTGCCTGACCAATAATGTATATTTTGCTTATAGACGAAACCATTCAGCCAGAAATGAGCCTCATCGCTGAACATGATTTTTCCATTAAAATCCGGATCATTTTCAAGTTCATACGACGATTCTGGTAGTCAAGCGGCTACAGTTCTTGCGTCAATTTGATCTTGTAAGGATGTTGGCTAAGATTTTTTTTTTCGCAAAATTCGCCACAACGACGTCACAGAGATGCTTAACGTTTGAAAATGACGTGTGAGAGACTGATTTGGGTCGGCAGTAATATTCTCGACACTACGGGCACTTCTTTGTCTCATTTGTACTGTGCATGTGGGTTCTAATTGTTCCACTAGACGCTCAATTGTGAAAAATCGGGGAAAAATATGGCATTGTTGTTGTTTTTGTAGCGGCAGAATTCTGCCGAGTTGACAGTCCTTGACCGGATAAAAATCCGGGTCCGTTCCGGTTACGTAGACCCGACTGTCGTGGGAACGGAAAAATATGCGTCGATTGCTGTGCCTATCGGTCTACGTTTGTAGCGTCCCTATGAAAAAACCCTTTATATTAAATGCAAATCTGAGCATCAATAAAGTACTTGTATCGTAAGGAGCGACTCCCTCGTTGAGGAGAGTTTTTGGATTTATGAATATGTGAAAGCTGATTTATTGAAAAACAACTTCGTTAACTTCGGCTGCACCAAACTACAATACTCCTAACAGGTACTTTTCTTACATCATAAAAGGGTATAAAAACTTTAACTCGATTTTAATCGATCAGTAGTTATTCAACTGTATGCCTAAACATTCCGATCTGAACAATATTTTCGTAGCTTGTAGCCTTGCTTTGAACAATATTCTATGCAAAACTTCATGAAGATACATATCTCGTCACATAAAAAAGTTTTCCTTACAAGGACTTGATAGGTCAATTTGTATGACAACTACATATATGCTATACAAGGTGCGTTCCAAAGTAAACAGGACTTAAAAAAAAAACAGAACAAATGTTTTTTTCGGCAAAATAAATTTATTTAGTCTGCTTCAATACAGCTTTGTGCATGGTCCAAAAGCATGTCGAACGAGTGTTTTAGCTCGCAATTAATCAGTCCTTCGAATGTTGGATTCTGAGCAATTTTTGGTCGTCAGTCAATTTGTGCGGAACCGTGCACACACCTTTCGTAAGCCCAAATGTTCGGTTAAAATGCAATAAATCGATATTTTGGAGATGTTCAATTGCATTTCCAAAAATTTCAATGATGATTTTTGGTGAATTTACACACAGTTTCGATGGAATTTCCGGTGATCACGGATTTTGATTGGCCCACATGTTGTTCGTCATTTATGTCCTCACGACCACTTTGAAAACGTTGAAACCACTCGCGCACTCTGCAACGGGGTAGGCAGTAATCGCCATAAACTTTTTTCATCAATTGAAACCTTTCGATAAAAGTTTTACCAATTTTAAAACAAAATTTAATGTTGGTTCGTTGGTCGAAGGTCAGTTTCGAACCGATAACACAAACATACTGATACCTAAAACGCAATAACTTCACTTCCAATCAATGAAATGTCATGAAATTCTCCCTGTACAATCGATAAAGATAGCAGATTCTAACGCACCAGGGACGCTAGATTCAAAATGTCCTCTTTACTTTGGAAAACACCTTGTAGTATGTTGATTTGAACAATTTTTTCGGAAATAGTAGCGCTGCCTTAAATTAAAAACTATATCAAATCTGATGAAGGCATCTTGTCAAATAAAAAATTTCCATACAAAAACTTATTTTCGATCAGTTAGTTTGTATGGCAGCTATATGCTGTAGAGGTCCGATCTACACGATTTCTTCAGAGATTAAAGCGTTGTTTTAGGCAATAATCTGTACACAGTTTCGTGAAGATATTTTGTCAAATAAAAGAGTTTTGAATACATATTAATCATATCATGATAAAATTGGTAGTAAAAACTTAATTGTAGCTTTTATGTCTATCTCTAGCAGTCCAAAGGCATTTATGCAATTTGTTTGGTTCGTGTTATGTTTCCTAATGGTAATCGTAGTTTGTTTGTCAGTCTCTGGCGGGATTAAAAGTCTTTATACAAGTATATAATACTATTTAATTCGTGAAAAAGACTTGTAGAATTCACTCTTCCTATGATAATGTTGCATGAGAAGCTCGATAGAAATAAATTATAATCAAAATTAATACAAAAATATTATTATATGAAAAACCTAGGCTCTAAGCGGCGGAGACTGTCGTTTACTTGCTTATTTTTATCTGCTAATATCTCTCTCTCTCTCTCTCTCTCTCTCTCTTATCTATAAATTTTGGTGGATACTATAGTTGCCTCCTTCTTTCTCGCTCTAAATCTAGCTTTCACTCTTTCTATCATTTATACATTTCTCAAGTTCATTGAGGAAGCGATTGTGAAGAAATAATTTCATAACTCGATTTTTCAACTCTATGTGAAGGAGACTGACGTTTGCTTTTTGCTTCTCTCTTCTAATCTATACCTCTCTCTATCATTTAAAAATTTCTAAATTTCACAACTTCTTTGAGTGAACGATTTTGGAGAAATAATTTTATAAACACATTTTCACTTTTTTTTTTGGTTTTATGGTTATTAATTATTATGTTTTACTTACCTTGAATAACTTTAAAATTTTATATGTATTTTTAATTCAATTTCTCCAGTTTTATACGTTTTAGTTGCTGTTTTTTTTATAAAAAATACTTAAGATTAACGATTTAACACTTTTATTGTATTATAAAATAAAGTTCAAACACATTTGGCACAGTATATCTTTGGCATTTAGATTAATGCATGGAACAGTAAGGAATTATATAAGTATTTATGCACATTATTAGGAACCTTTAGACACGCGTTCGAAATATAATTAATTTTAGTTTTAAATATTGTTAGTAATATTTTTTTTATTATAACTTTTGTTTTTCTTTATTTTATTTTTGTATTTTAATTTTTTATTTTTTTTTTTTTATTATAATTTTATTTTTTGTTAATTATAATTAATTTTTTTTTTTAATTTTTGAAAATTGTTTTTTAATTTTTTTTTGTTATTTTTATATTTCAACTTTTGTTTTATTTTTTTTATAACTTTTCTTCTACAAGTATTTACAGCAACTTAAACACACTTATTCTAAAGTTAATCAGCAGTTTTTCACTTTTTTGAAGCACCCTTCACTCCACCAAAATGAGTTTAGTTCTTACGATCACTTTAACTTATTCTTAATTATACCAAATTTATATTTAAACTGCTTGCAATATCGAAAATCCACACAGCAATTAGTCACCGATATCGCACGATCAATAAATAGCGCACCGAGTTCGTGCTAACCGATCGCAAGCGTGCGCGTCAACGTCCCAATTTGGAATGCAACAATCAAAAAGTGCACCCGAACCGTCCATACTATGCCGCATGAGTACAGCAGCAATCACAACAGCGGCAGAAGCAACGCATCCGTTAAACGATCGCAGTGATCTTGACAGTCGCCACAGAGCAGCAGCAACAACCCCCCAAAGTCGGCAACGGCGTACATGCGTGCGTACGTGTGTGCGAGCAGCCTTGGCACGCACCATCCTAAGTAGAAGTAGACAACGCTCGCCGCAGCCACCGCATTTGCATCCGCTGCAGCAGTTTAGTTGGTAGCGATCGACGCAGCGTCAGCGTCTAAACACGCAAACTTCTTCCTCTTCTCTGCATTTGCCTTCGTCCTCAGCAACGACTGCATGCGCGTTAGCTGCAATGCATTTGTTGTTGGTAATATTTGTTAGCTTCCCCATTTTGTTATTTTTATGCCTCCATCTAGCGCGTACATTAAACACTTTGCCAAATACCAAATGCCAAAAATAGTCAAAAGCCGCAGGCCAGACGTCGGACAGACATTTTCGTCTAGCTGGACGACGACGGACGTGGCAAGGAATGCGCTTTGTCGCGTGCTTGCCATGAAATTAGCGGACTTTGGAATGTGTAAACGAAAATTGGAGGGCATTACGAAGCAAGATTGTTGCTTGCAGAGCTTTTTTGATGAGAAAATGTCTGGTCTGCAAATTTGGAGTTATAACTGACTTAATTTTGGTGTTTCATGGATTCCTCGAGAGAGTTGAATACTTACCACTAGAAACTGAAGAAAAATAAATCACGACATCAATACCTAGGAATAATACCACTTGGTACCTTCCCGTCTACCTGGAAATTCTTACCGACTCCCACTAATTTACCACCCTTTGTGGTCTTAAGTTATGTTCACCCTGGCTGAAGGCATCCCACCCGAGAGACTAATTATTTTGGTCAGTTCCAAATTGGAACTTCCAATCGTCTCCTTCCATCATCCCTTTTTAACGTTTTAAGGTTGTCTTTGCTCGTGTTTCAAGGTTTTGCACTCGGAGCCGCTAGCCACCTCCCGGAAAGATAGTCACCATATATAGTGACAAGGTTATCGCAGTTATGAGGCCAAGACATGGGTTGAACACCCCTTTATGAAGGTTTGCAGGGTTTAACAGGACGGCGACAGTCTTGCTATTAACTCATCAGCCATTTCTGCATACTTAGATGACTAATTACCTAGACCATCATCCCTGGATTCAAACCAATTTATCTTATAGTCCTAACCAAAATCCGAATAATGCAAGGATCGAAAAGTCAGTAGGAATCTAAAGTCCGTGGATGCCGGTAGTCAATTACCTACGTTATCCTGGATGTACCGCCCGATGGCGAGCCTGCTTTACATTCCGAATGGATGATAGAAGATGGATTTTCATTACAAGAAATCAGCCCAGGGTTCAAACCAATTTATCTTAAAATCCTGTCCCAGGGTTCAAATCAGTTTATCTTACAGTCCTGTCCGTATTCAGCATGGATCAAAATATAAGTAGGAGACTAAAGCCCTTGCGAAGGTGAGCCTGCTTTACTTTCCATATGGATGATGGGAGATGTATTTTCATAACAATTTCCTTTCATCATTAGGTTTGAAATTGGCGACGACATTGCTGTGGACCAAAGAAGACTTTCTAGATCTTTTCCAGATATACATATGTACACTTATGTGCACTATTACTTTTTCCATTTGAGGTAAACCCGTCTCCAGCTTACCTCTTCCCTTTGTATTTGTAATTCCTCAAAATTATTGATAGATTTTAAGCCCATTTTTAATCCGTCGAGGTGACGATTGATGGTTCTTATTGACTTTACTACACTTAATAATCCCAGTCTCCACGATAGTCTGACCCTTCAAAACATTTACGGTAAAGGAGTCATTATTAGAGACATCTAGAGTGGAATTTTTCTCGATAGAACAAGATTTCCGTTTTTTTATTTTTTTAGTTGCCTATTGTACCCAAAGGGCAAGAATTTAAGAAATTATTCTCAATATTGCCTAAATCCTTCGATTATAACCACCTCTCCTTCAAGTTTGGGTACAAGAACACTACTATTCTAAGCCAACTATTTTTGTTTATCTTTTCCTTGGAGGAAAGCTCTCATATCCTGATTTTTCGACTATAATATTGACAAAAATTTAACACTCTTACAACAAACTATATCACAGCGATCTCAGGAGACAAAAAATCAATTGTAGTCTTACGATTTTTCAAAACAGATCTTAAGTAGGATTCTAGAAGCGTCTAGAGCTTTCTAAAGTTACCTAAGAAACCCTGACGATTCCACTAAATTGGTGACTAAAATTCAAATATATCCACAAACTATATAACAACGTATGTCAAGAGCAATAATCATTCTAATCTTAAACTTTTTCAAAATATGTAGGCCTTTGGTAGAGTTCTACAACTTTCTAGCGCTCGCTGAAGTTACCTAAGTAACTGACAATTCGTCTGGTGGCATAAATTCAAAGCTTAACTCAATTGTCAATTCTAAGCTCGAACTTTTTCAAAACTGATTTTAGGTAGAACTCTGCAAGTTTCTGGAGATTTTTCACATTATCAAATATTCCTTAAAGCTTTTATTTGGTTGCATAAGTATATCGTCGAGTTTAAGCCAGCTTTAAGCGGACAGCCCAAAATGACACTTCTTCTATCTTTCTATCATTGCTTACCCATAGGTCATTTACCTTTTCCAAACACATAGTGACACACTTATTTGCATGTGTGGGATCTGCTTCGTTTAATCACGTGACAACTACTATGAATCCTCTTTAAGATTTCAAGTACAGTCTTATACGCATATTCATTCATTCACCTTAATCCAGACATTCAGTTCACATTCATTCACGCAGTCCATTCACCTTAATCCAGACACCAGCATTGACAACCACTGCATGCCGAGCTCGAAAATTAAAGGAAACGGAGAAAGCAAAACAACGGACAGGATTAAGTAAAATTAATCACAACACAACAATAACAGGAACAGGATAATGTAATACTGTCAAAGTCACGCAGGCGCAAAACATGCATGCGAGCGAGTTCATTAACCTGAGAGGTAAAGTCAAACCAAACCGTGGTGAATAATGGGTGACATGCGCGCGCAAATGCGACACCGTGAAGCACGAGCACCATACACACTAACATACATACCTACAGACTAGAGTAAGGACAAAAAGTCTGTCCGCAGCAGCTCCAAAGGAAAAGTGATCAATGAAACACGCATACATTACAAATACAACGTGCAACATGCGCATCTGCGCCTCAACCAACAATGAATCACGTGTGTGGTGCATACATACATACACCATAGTCATCTCTGTGCAAGTCGCGCGAGTTAATACCAGTATCAACGACATTTATACACAAGTATATGAGAAACGCTGATAAAGCCAGCTCTGCCTAAACAAATAAACAAGAGTATCAAAACAAGACTTTGAACTCATATCTGAATACAAGACATGCATAGGCCACAAGATAAGCCGCATGATAAGCACTTGTTTATAATAAATAATAAGATTAGACTTTAGACCTAAGCCACAAAACATGGATATGTTATCAACTTAACGAATAGTATATAAGACATAGGATAATACAAAAACATGTTCATTTTAACTATGTAATTCAAAAGAATAAAGTTCATATTCAGCAAAAGAATATATAGTTTTTGAAACCATTCATAAGTATATGAATTAACTGGGGGCTCAACCGCTCTTTACTGGGAAGGAGGAGATCGCACAACAGGACATCGGCATCCTTAAGAATCTTCGAAGCGCATAAAGAAGGACATTTAAATCCTCAAGCTGAAATCTTTAGTAAAGAAAGCCAAAATCTTTAAATCTTCCTTAACGAAGACAGACACTCAAAAAATGAGTCAAGGAGCAAAACGGACAATGCCTAACGAGGACATAAATCCTTCAGCTACAGTCCCTACCACTCCTGAAAACTACATAATGTCCTACATTCAGAATCAGTTCTCGAAATTGGACGAAGAAAGGAGAAAGGACAAGGAGTTAATATTACGGATGTTCCAAACTACAAATCCTAATACTAGCGAAACTTCTACTCCAACAATATACCAAGAAGCCACGATGCAATACCAGAATGTAACAGATGTACAAATCGAAGTCATAAAGGAATTACCTATTTTCCAAGGAAACAAAGAAGAGTATACGATATGGAAGTCACATGTAATGAAAGTCATGGAACCACTCCAAGTATTCCAGAATACACCTCAATTCTACAATATCATTACAACCTTCAGAAGAAGAATCACGGGGCATGCAGATATGTTACTTGAATGCAACAACACACCTCTCAACTTCTACAGTATCATGGAAGCTTTGGACGCACTATATCACGACCCAAACGCACTGTATGAAATACAAGAACACATGAAGAACTTGGCACAACAACCAACAGAAGACTTGGACACTTATTTCCAATACACATTGACATTGCACAGGAAGCTGATTAAAAATACAGTGGACCTTCTAAAAACAGAAATAAATAACAAATATATTGAACAAGAATCTATAACACAATTTATTAAAGGATTAAAAAATAAAAATTTGGCAACAGCCTTAGCATCAAATCAATATCAAAGTTTAATGCAAACCTATACAAGTGCTAAACAAATCGAAATACGATTACAACAAACTAGTGAAAATAAAAATCTAAGACGACCTATCGAAATCCAAAAACAAAATTTAAATAACTTTTGGCAAAGACCAACTAATCAACATAGAATAATACCGGAAAAGACAAACCTTTTTAATTTTAATCCACCACAATGGCAAAATAATAATTTAAATCAATGGTCAAGAAACCAATATAATCAACCTAATCATAATAATCATAATAATAACAACTTCAGGCAAAATCAATTCCAACCAAGGCAACAAATGAGGAACAATTACAATTATACACAACCTCAAAGAGGATTTAATACATATCAACCACCACAAGAACGCATGGATGTTGACGAACCTCAAAGAAACAGTGGGTGCAAACGAAATCACTCTAACAGAAACATCATTCCGCAAAAGATACAAAGGATCAACACACAGCAACAACCTGAACCTCAGCCAGAACAAACCTTCAGACACATGGAAGAAGCTGACGATACATCGAGTACTTTTTTAGGCTAAAGAATGGACTGCCTTGCCTTACACTCAAGGATGGTCCGACACAACAAGAAGTGAATATCATGATCGACTCAGGCGCTACAAACAACTACATATCAAAAAAATGCAGAATAGGTAAGAGTATATCAATAGATCCTGTATGGACAAAATCAATGCATGGATATTCCATCATGACTAGTAAAAAAATAATACATCTGTTAAACCATGATTTACCATTTTTTGAACTAGAAGATATCAAAGATTTTGATATGATAATAGGATTTTGTGGATTAAAAAAATTAAACGCAGAAATAGATTTCACGTCACTACAATTAAAATATAAAAATAAAAACAAAAATCAAAAAATAAATTACACAAATGATAATAAAGATTATGAAGAGGAGATTAGAGAAATAATTAGGAGAAATAATAAAACAGAAAAGTTACCATTTACCACAGCGATAGAAGCAACCATTAGGACAGAAAATAATGAACCTGTTTGGACGAAACAATACCAATATCCGTACGCAGATAACGATTTTGTCAATTCAGAAATAAAAAAATTATTAAAGAATAATATAATACAACCTAGTAGAAGTCCTTATAACTCACCAGTTTGGACAGTACCAAAAAAGGGTATAGATGAAAATGGAAAACCCAAGAAAAGATTAGTGATAGATTTTCAAAAATTAAATTCAAAAACTATAACAGATAGATATCCTATTCCGGACATAAACATGACAATACAAGCGTTAGGTAAAGCTAAATATTTTTCTACGATAGATTTAGAAGCAGGATTTCACCAAATTATGATAAAAAAAGAAGATAGGGAAAAAACAGCATTTTCCATAAATGGAGCTAAATATGAATTCATACGAATGCCCTTCGGATTAAGAAATGCACCCTCAATATTTCAAAGATGTGTTGATGATATTCTACGAGAATATATAAATAAATTTGCATTTGTATATATCGACGACGTGTTAATATATTCCTCGACACCTGAAGAACATATTAAACACATCCAAATAATAGTAAGCGCATTACATAAAGCAAATATGAAAATCTCCGATGAAAAATCACACTTCTTTAAAAATCAAGTCGAATATTTAGGACATATAATAACACAAAATAGGATAACGGTAGATCCTAAGAAAGTAGAAACATTAGACAAGTATCCGATACCTCAAACCCTGAAAGAATTAAGGTCATTTTTAGGTATGGCGGGATATTATAGGAAATTTATACAAGGATATAGCAAAATAACAAAACCACTAACCATACATCTACAAGGAGAAAATGGTATAACAAGTAAAAAAATGTCAGCTAAGAAAGAAATTAAATTAGATAAAGAAGCCATAAAAGCTATACAAATAATTAAAACAAAATTAAAAGAACAAGTTGAACTATTTCAACCAGATTTCTCAAAACCTTTTGATTTAACTACAGATGCGAGTAATTTTGCCATAGGAGGAGTCTTATCACAAGAAAAGAAACCTATATTTTTTATATCAAGAACATTAACAAAAACAGAAGAAAATTATTGTACAACGGAAAAAGAATTATTAGCAATAGTATGGGCTATTGGAAAACTTAGGAATTATATTTACGGTATAGCAGATTTAACTATACACACTGATCACCAGGCTTTGATATTTTCTATTTCGGACAAAAATCCAAATATAAAACTAAAAAGATGGAAACATTTTATACAAGAATCTGGAGCAAAAATAGTATACAAACCAGGAAATCAAAACGTAGTAGCAGATGCATTATCAAGACAAAAAATTAACACTTCAACAATAGAATCGATGCACTCGACACGTAGTTCACCAAACGAAAACTATACATACGCAAAACAAACGATAAATTCATTTAAGAATCAAATCATATTAAAGAAAACTGAACGAAATAAAAAAGAAACACAAACGACCTTTCCAAAGTATCACAGACACATTATTGAATACCAAAACACTGAATATCTAACAAAAACCTTAAAAGAAATTTTTACACCTAATTTCAATAACGCGATTAAAATCGATGAACAAGAACTATTCTCAATAAAATCACTACTAAGTAAACATTTTCTAAACTACAAGCTCTTTATAGCACAAAATCTAGTCGAAGACATAACAGACAAAAACAGGCAATTGGAAATTATAACAAATACACATAACCGAGCGCATAGAAATGAGAAAAATAACGCGATGGAAATTAGACAACAATATTTTTGGCCCGATATGGCGAAACAAATCAAAAACTTTGCACGAAACTGTTCAAATTGTTATGAACAAAAATACGAGCGTAGACCAACAAAACAACTGATAGGGAGAACACCAGCAACAAATCTACCAGGAGAATCTATAAGTATGGATATATTCCACATAGGAAATAGAACATATATAACTAGTATGTGTAGGTACTCAAAATATTTATTAATGAGAGAAATAGCAGATAAAGTCAACACCGTAGACAAACTAGAAGAAATTCTCACACTTACATACCCATATTGTAGAAACCTACAAACCGACAATGAGAGTATATTCACATCGATATCTTGTTTGTCACTATACCGACGACTTCATATAACACATAATCGTACGCCAACAGCTCATTCGACATCAAACGGTTCAGTTGAACGCTTGCATAGCACACTGATAGAAATCGCAGCAACATTAGCTAAACAAAATAACACCGATCCAGTTACGGAAATATTTAACGCAGCATACGAGTATAATAGGACAATACACTCGGTGACCAAACAAAAACCGGTAGAAGTATTTTTT
Organism: Bactrocera zonata; assembly: GCA_037783105.1. Taxonomy (NCBI): domain Eukaryota; kingdom Metazoa; phylum Arthropoda; class Insecta; order Diptera; family Tephritidae; genus Bactrocera; species Bactrocera zonata. The sequence goes on along the minus strand of JBAWJQ010004047.1, from coordinate 6,922 downwards.
AATAGGAAGAATTATCCAGAAATAAAACAATTGATTGAAAAAAACAAAGACAAAGTTTTAGAATATCATAATAAGAAAAGAACACAAAAAGTTTATGAACCAAAACAAATAATTTACGCACTATCAAAACGACGTACAAAAACTGAACAAAAATATCTAAAATACATAGTTATAGAAAACCGTGAGGACACAGTTTTAGTAGAGAGAGGAGGAAGACAACATGTCTTACATAAAGATAACATTCGTAATACTCCTATTGAATTTAATAATAAACATAAAAGCATACACAGTGAGCAATCTAAAAAATAAAAAATTTATATTCACCGAAACTGACGACGCATACCTATATGAAGATACCGAATTTTTATATCATTTATTTAATTTAACGACAATAATGGAAAGATACAAACAGATAGAATATAGATCAATTGGCAGGACACAACAGGATATTATAAACGAAAATAGAATCTCAAATTTAATTGAACAAACTATTTCACACTCAATACAAAAAAGATCAATAAACATTTTAGGGACTATAATAAAATTTATAACTGGGATTCCAGATCATGACGATCTTATTGAAATAAAAACACATTTAAATGAAATAATAGAAAATAATAATCAACAGAGAGTCATTAACTCACACTTTGAACGGTCAATCTCAAAGGTTGATCCTCAATCAATCTCAACAAGCCTGGTCATATCAGAAACTTTGAAGGAATTAGAAACCCTATTCGAAACTATAAATTCTGTAAAGACAGGAAATTACTTGTCTAAGTCTTTAAATTTAAATGATATAAAACAAATAATAAAAAACGAAAAGTTAGATATTCCAGTTTTAAATGTAATGGAATACTCTACAATAAATGTAATTAGAATTAAGGATACATATGTAATCATTTATAAATATCCTTTAATAACGCAAAAATGTAAATTATTTAAAATAACATCATTAAGCTATCTGCATGGCAAATATATATTAGACAAATATATAGCTCAATGTAATATAAATAATTATTCAAGAGTAAAAGAATGTAAACAATCACTAAATACTTTTATATGTAAAACCAACAAGGATAATGAATGTATTTCGAAATTAGTGCTAAAAGAAAAAGCAAATTGTAAAACTATTGAAGAAACAAATGCAAATATCACAATATTAGATTATGGTAATATAATATTAGATGGAAAATATGAAATTAATAACGAAACTATCTCAGGAGTAAACTTGATCCAGTTCAATGACACCATTAAAATAAATGGACGAAAGTACATAAACATACAGGATACAATAAAACAGATAATCCAACATGAAGGCACCATAACAATTGATGAAGTAATCAACTCCAATGAAGAAACTAAATTTACGAATATCCGGAAGTTACATAAACTACTCATTCCAATCGAAGATCACCCGATCCAAACTTTTTGCTACACAATTACAACATTTGGAATTATAATCCTGATAATTTGGACACTACTCAAATTAATCAAACTACGACAAGTTACTCAAGAAAGAAAGAAACTACACGAACTCCAAAAACTCACAGCCAACTTTACATTATAAAAATGAGGACATTTTGTTTTTTTTAAGAGGGAGGAGAGTTAATACCAGTATCAACGACATTTATACACAAGTATATGAGAAACGCTGATAAAGCCAGCTCTGCCTAAACAAATAAACAAGAGTATCAAAACAAGACTTTGAACTCATATCTGAATACAAGACATGCATAGGCCACAAGATAAGCCGCATGATAAGCACTTGTTTATAATAAATAATAAGATTAGACTTTAGACCTAAGCCACAAAACATGGATATGTTATCAACTTAACGAATAGTATATAAGACATAGGATAATACAAAAACATGTTCATTTTAACTATGTAATTCAAAAGAATAAAGTTCATATTCAGCAAAAGAATATATAGTTTTTGAAACCATTCATAAGTATATGAATTAACTCGCGCAATCGTCGCGCAAGATCAGTGACAAAAGTGTGTAGCAAAACAAAAATCGGAAATCCACAAAAAAGTCTGTTATGAGTTTCAAAAATGATTGCTTTCGAAATACGCACCTACACACATACGCACCTACTTACCGTTGAAAGTGTCAATGATCCGCCAGTGTTGCTGTCGATCTCCACCGAATGCGCCACAGGCTCAACCACGTTGCCGCTAAGCGCTCTTCAAGAACACTCATTTCGAAACGTCGAAACATGTATTCGAAACGTCGAAACATATATTCGAAGTTTGGTGCGTGCTGTACTTTCGAAAAACCGCTCGAAAAGAATTAGATTTTGTTTGTAATTTCCAATAGAGTGTTTCAAAAACAAGCATATTTCTTTCGTTTGTTTGCCGACGGTGACAAGCTGCAACAGTTGCTTACCTTGCCACTGCAACCACCAACGCCACATGTTGCGCTCAGCTCATAAATTCGGCGCTTAAGTGTTGCTGAGTTGTCGAAGCTGGTGAAAGAGATCCGCTAACGTATGTGCCAGCCTAAGGGTGGCTTGTTGTTGCAATGCGCTTGTTGTTGCAATGCGCTTGTTATTGCTAACGATGCATATGATTTGTGACATTCGTTCTGACAGATAGCTTCACTCAAGCTGAGCAATTAAAACAGGAAGAGCGCGTTGATGAAACTCAAAAGTGCGCACCAACACACAATCACGAAAGCTGCCGAATCACTTCCCACATAATTCATTGAACTCGATTTTTTGGAAACGGTTAGTTAATATAATTAATATTTCAAATGTCAAAGGTGTGGAATATGCGCAGTGGATTGGAGGAGGAGGCGGAAGTGCGGTACTTGAATTGGGTGAGAACTAAGTGGGAGTCTAAGAAGTAAAGTACAGTTTGACCAAAACGTACGGCTATGAAAAACATAGAGTCAGTATAAAATGCTTCGCTTTAAAAAACGCTGTTAGATTAAGTGATTTGAAGCGTAACTCTTTTACCTCAGAAATATATACAAGGTCTGTCGCAAAAGAAACAGGACTATTAGAAAAAACAACAAAAAATTAATATTTTTCAAAAGTTATATTTTTTATTCAAAGTAATTTCCTTGTGCTTCGATACAGCGTTTAGCCCGGTGAATTAGCATTTCAAATGAGTGTTTAAGGTCATTTTTCGGAATGCTCTTGAGAATATTGGTCGTCGCCTTTTGGATAGCTTAAATGTCGTGAAACCAGTGTCCATTCATGGGCAAATGAAGTTTTCCAAATAGGTAAAAATCACAGGGTGCCAGATCAGGTGAGTAGGGTGAGTGATTAATGGTTAATATGGAGTTTTTTGTCAAAAAATTAGTGACAAGCGTCGACCGATGACACGGCGCATTATCGTGCAACAGGCGCCAGGACCCTGCCTCACGAGATTGTGGTCGAGCACGACGAATGCGTGACAAAAGACGCTTCATAACACCAAGGTAAAACACAGCAATAATCGTTTGGCCAGGTGGGACAAACTCTCGGTGTACAATACCCTCGGAATCGTAAAAACAAATCAGCATTGTCTTTATTTTTGACTTCTGAAGACGACTTTTTTTCAGTGACTTCTGATCGTCACAGAGGTCCTCTCGACCTTCTTGGAATTGCTTAAACCACTCATGCAAATTACTACGGGATAGGCACTGATCGCCATACACTTTTTTCATCATTTGAAATGTTTCAGTAAACGTTTTCCCAAGTTTAAAACAAAATTTAATATTTGCTCTTTGTTCAAAATGCATTTTACGACCGATGACCAAAAGCTGCTGACACTTTTTGATCGATAACATCGATTGTAGTTATCCAATTGTCTTAAAATTTTTACGAAATAACAACAAGTGATCGAACTTTTTATTTCATATACCCACCAATAGGTGGCGCCACCAGAAAGTTATATTTAAAAAGTTCTGTTTCTTTTGCGAGAGACCTTGTACAAAGGTGTGGAAACTAGCGGTTTTGGAATTTGATCTCAGCAGTGTTAGTTATTTTCCTTGAGCATGAAGGAACTTTCAACTATTTCCATAGGAAACCAGTTTTGAGTTAATTTAAATAGACGAGGATTGCACCTTTGATCTAAGGTCTATTATTCCCTAATTTTGAGTTATCAATCCTGGAAGCTTTCATAAGCCAACATATGCTTCATACAAGTATAAGGCTTCATTCAAATTCAAATTATTTACGATTCATATATTTATTTTTTCAATAAATATTTTACTGTAACCGTGCCCGTAACTTTGTTAGCCACCATATAAGCATGGCTTGACCGTCCTGAAGTGTTTTTGAGACCGTGTCAATAGAAGGATTGTGTGCGTTCCTTGCGCTGCCTTGCATATTAATTTAGCAACTCTGGAGACTCTAAGACATTCCATCTCACTTTGATTCATCTGTCAGCACTTTCGTAAATATTCTGCGTAATCAGTTTTAACGTCTCGCTTATGTCCTGAACTGGTTCGGTAGTTAAAACGATGGCACTTTTGTCAATCTCAGCAGCTGTTTCATTTTCCGTAGTGATCTTGTGGCATGGAACCCAGTAGATATTCAACCGCTTTCCGGTAGCCACTATATTTACTGCCTCCCTACTTCTAAGGATACTCTCTATGACGCTATAAAATGTGTGCGGCATTACTTGCCGGTTCGCTATGAACGTATTTAAGATGTTCTTTCCTGCGTTATTAACTTTTCTGACCGTAAAGACTACTGCTTGAAACGCACTGCAGTATTTCGCCAGTTTAAACAGTCACCTGATATCTAGCTTCGTGTAATAGATCCTGACGCTTACTTATCATCAGCCATTTTTGATCCCTTCGTGTAGATGTTGCAAGTTCCGCTGGTGAGGCGCTTGCCTCTCCGCAGTTCACATGCTTTTAGAGTAACTTGAAACCTTCTCTCCCAGATAATGGTGAGGGTTTGTGGCCTCTTGTATCCATCAACGCCCTGCTTTTGAGTAATCCACTTAATAAAAAATTATTGTGGAAAATTCACCTAACGCCACCAAACTTGCAGCTGATTTCACTGCCGAGCTTTCCACTCCAATGCCAATTGCTGGCAGGTTGAGGTAATCTTTCTAGAGCAGCTGTTGGATTGGTTTTTAGTGCTCCCGTTATACAGAGAGCATCGAGCCGCTGGATTCGCGTCAACGGTTTTCCTTTTTCTCCCTCTTCCACATTAAGTTCTTGCGTAAGTTTGGTCTCCAAAATTACACTCAAGTACTTCATATGATCCTTAGTAGTCAACTCTACGCCGTTGAGCCTCGGGGGTTACCATGACGGGATCTTATACCACCACCTCCCCCCTGAGGAGTTTCTTTTCGCGCTAATCTGAGCAATCTGGCTTCGTTCCATTCTGAATTAATCTACCTGCAGCTTAGTAAAGTTTTTATCCTTGACATTAGGGTGGTCTCTAACCCGGCTGCTTTTGAGTCTCTAACTCTTCATGAAATCATTTGATTCACAGAACCTAATTCAAAAGCAGAAGTTGATGCAGCTAATGACTGACTTGCCTTGAATGAGGGCAAGTAAAGGTTTGTGAGAGACCGCATCTGAAATATGTTCTACTATATATAAGATCGAGTATCGTCAAAGAGTTTAAAGAAATCGCTCTAGATGATATTTAAAATACTGTCTTTAGTACTCGCGAATATTTTTAACTCTGACACATATATCTGCAATTCTTCTTCTTCTTAATTGGCCTAGACACCGCTTACGCGATTATAGCCGAGTTAAGTACCGCGCGCCAGTCGCCAGGGTGGGCAAAGAAGGTATCTTTGGCACTACGGTCGGTAAATTCAGGCTCCACGAGGAAACATCCCCAAATGCGTTGAGGCTGATCGACTATTTCTGCAATTACTCTGTATATATAGTTGAATTTATTTTTATTTTTTTCTCATAATTAATACATATACATAGTTTTTTTAATCTACATATGTATTTATATGTCTCTTCATACTATATATATGTATACTCGTATATGTATATGTAGACTTATTCAGCATATAGGGCTCATTTTCGACAAGGGGAACATAATAAATTTTTTATTTAATATTAATTGTTTAATAGTTATGCAATAAATTGTTCCCAAAAATTCTTTACAGTTATTTTTTTTTTACTTTTAATAATGCTATTTATAAGTAGCTACTTGTAATCATTACTTCACCGTTAACTATACATAATTAAAGTGAATTTGGATATTTTACAATTTCTTTACGTTGGAGAACAATAAAAATACATTTATATGCTAAAATGTAATTAATTACTTTTTGAATTACTCATAATTGAATTAAAGTTTTACTTGATAATTGATGAGGTGTAATTTTTTATAAATATATTTTTTTGAATTTTTTCTTTTAGTTAATTATGTGTTTTTACGCTTTGAAATAATTATTGAGGGAGAATGAATTTTATTTGTCAAATATAGAACATTTGCATGGTTGTTGCTTTGTTTTTATTACTGTTACTTGGTAATTGTTAATAATTTTTTTATTAAAATTTGCTTTAGAATGCTTGGTTTTGGGGCGCTTACTGTTAAAAATAATAAGTAAAGTAATGAAATTAAATTTAAATAAATTAAGTTGAAGTATGATTAAATATAATTTAATTTAGTGTAATATGAGACATAAATCTATAAAAACTTACTTCAAAATAAATTAAATTATAATATTAAAAAAATTAAATAAAATTTATCGGAAATGATTAATAACATTTAATAACCAAATAAAAAAAATAATTCTTAAATAAAAAAAAACCAAAATAAAAAATTTAAAATATATAAAAAATAAAAAAAATAAAAATTTTAAATTTTAAAATATATAAAAAAATATATTATTATATAGTTCTTTTATATATTAATTTATTCATTAGCCTTTTTTATTTTTTTTTAAATTTTTCATATCTATAATATTTTAAAAAATAATTAATTTTTTCATAATTTTTGGATCA
>JBAWJQ010004039.1:0-73365 GCA_037783105.1 Bactrocera zonata | reverse complement strand
GTTCAAAAAGTAATAACGGGTGATTTTTTTGAGGTTAGGATTTTCATGCAGTAGTATTTGACAGATCACGTGGGATGTCAGACATGGTGTCAAAGAGAAAGATGCTCAGTATGCTTTGACATTTCATCATGAATAGACTTACTAACGAGCAACGCTTGCAAATCATTGAATTTTATTACCAAAATCAGTGTTCGGTTCGAAATGTGTTTCGCGTCCGTGTCCGATGAGCGATGAGGCTCATTTCTGGTTGAATGGCTACGTAAATAAGCAAAATTGCCGCATTTGGGGTGAAGAGCAACCAGAAGCCGTTCAAGAACTGCCCATGCATCCCGAAAAATGCACTGTTTGGTGTGGTTTGTACGCTGGTGGAATCATTGGACCGTATTTTTTCAAAGATGCTGTTGGACGCAACGTTACGGTGAATGGCGATCGCTATCGTTCGATGCTAACAAACTTTTTGTTGCCAAAAATGGAAGAACTGAACTTGGTTGACATGTGGTTTCAACAAGATGGCGCTACATGCCACACAGCTCGCGATTCTATGGCCATTTTGAGGGAAAACTTCGGACAACAATTCATCTCAAGAAATGGACCCGTAAGTTGGCCACCAAGATCATGCGATTTAACGCCTTTAGACTATTTTTTGTGGGGCTACGTCAAGTCTAAAGTCTACAGAAATAAGCCAGCAACTATTCCAGCTTTGGAAGACAACATTTCCGAAGAAATTCGGGCTATTCCGGCCGAAATGCTCGAAAAAGTTGCCCAAAATTGGACTTTCCGAATGGACCACCTAAGACGCAGCCGCGGTCAACATTTAAATGAAATTATCTTCAAAAAGTAAATGTCATGAACCAATCTAACGTTTCAAATAAAGAACCGATGAGATTTTGCAAATTTTATGCGTTTTTTTTTTTTAAAAAGTTATCAAGCTCTTAAAAAATCACCCGTTACTTTATCAATCTGTGAGATTCCTTTTCATCCACTTTTTTCACAATAACAAAAGTTGCTTCTCTCAAAATGAAATAATTCACAAACTAATGATCCGACAACTGTCAAGTTTATACACGCGACTATTGAAGGTTAGGGCTAACTAAGGCCATCTATGCGTCAGGCATAGCTCATGGAAAGAATCTAACTTTCTTGATCAAGTATAGAAACGTTCAACTCTCAAAACTGCTATAAAAGTGGACCGATAGGTACATCAAACGAAGCCATATTTTTTTCCTCGCTTTGGAGATTTCTTTTCTTTGGTTAGGCAGCAATCCACACGTACTCCATGAGACATCATTATATCCCGAAAAAAATACGGTTTGATGCGGTTTATGGGCCGGCGGCGTTATTGGGCCGTACTTCTTCCGTGATGATGAAGATCGGCACGTTACTGTGACTGCGAATCTCTACCTTTCAATGATAACCGAATATGTTTGGCCCGAATTGGATGATATGGACTTGGACAATATGTAGTTCCAACAAGACAGCGCCACAAGTCACACAACGAATGTCATAATCGATTTATTGAAAACCAATTTTGGTGAACGTGTTATCTCACAAAATTCTCACCTGTTAATATGAGCTCCGGAAAGGAGTCTCTCTTTTTTCATACAAGTATAGAAACGTTAAGCTCTTCTAGGCATTCAAGCCTCGTGATCAAACGAATATAATTTTCGACAGCGGTTTCAACCAAAAAAGTATAAAGGTTAATATTAACGGGTATTTCACCCCTATCATTCTAAGAGTGTTCGAAGGCGCGGCAAGTAGTTTCCATAAAATTTCTTTAAGGGGGTATTCTAGTCTAGAAGCATGAATTTCAGGTAATTTTTAAAGTGTCGTAAAAAAAGGCAATTAATGTTTTTACTATCCATTTTTATTAGTTATTTATTAATTTTTGAAGAGTACAGAAAAAAATTTAAAACTAAAAAAGTAAAAAATTTCAGAAATTTTGAGCTGACTAAGTGGGGGGTCTCTAAAAACTTCCACGTGACCATGCCCATGATTTCAACCCTCCTAGTTATCTGAAACCAAAAAAAAAGATTATTAATCTAGAATAATGTCGCAATGGTCGGAACTACGGAAAAGTGGGAAACATTTTTTTCACAAAATGGCGACTGCCTAAAAAACAATTTTTTTTTATCACTTTTTCTGACAATTTCGAATTTTAAAAATTAATAAAAATAAAAATTTTGGGATGGGGCTAGTTCCAACCATAGACAAGTCTATAAAGAAGACTCTATAAAAATTTCAAGTAAATCGGTCCAGTAGAACCTGAGAAATCATGGGCATCATTCCGAAAAAGTCAGTTTTGAGAAAAACGCGTTTAAAGTTCCGCGTTCCGGTCGAACCAGTTTGGATGGCGGGTCAGAAAAATGCCTATAGTATATCTCCGAAAATAATTTGAATTTTGAAAAAACCTCTTGTACACATATTCTTGAATAGTTAAACTTTGAAAATATAGATTAGATTAGATTAGATTTAGATTGAGGTATGCACTGCGACCTTGGGTCTATTGTGCCCTCTCCTAGCTCACAGGGACTCCCCAAGCCCCAGCAAATCGATGAATTCCAAGATTTTGCTGGGAGCTAGTGAGTCGATGCGATCCCTATTTGGAAATATGGTTCCAAGGGCCTTAGACCTGCGTCTCCAGACTGCGATGCAGTCGATTAGCAGATGCTCCGGGGTTTCAGGCTCCCTGTCGCAGAACCGGCAGTTGCCGCAAGAGGCTAGTCCTAGGTTGTGTAGGTGTCTATTCAACTTGCAGTGGCCGGTGTAGAATGCGACCAAGAGCCTGAGTTTAGTCCTTGGGAGGTTTATTATTGATTTGAACCTGTTAAGGTTGTACCCCCTATTAGCAACTTGGCATGCCGCATGCCATGCGCCCGTTGCCAATGACCTTCTCTACCCACTCTTTCTTCCTTACGCAGCAGCTCCTTTATAGTGTGGGGGCCCACCCCAGTGAACGGTTCGGGCCCTACCATGTTTGTGGAGGCTGCGGAGCGGGCTAACTCGTCAGCCAGTTCATTGCCGGCTATGCCTTTATGACCTGGTACCCAGATTAGGTGTACCTGGTTCACTTCCGCTAACCTGTTTAGCCGTTCTCTGCACTCCTGCACTAGCAGCGATCTGATCTCGTAAGCGGAGATCGCTTTCAGTGCCGCTTGGCTATCGCTGAGTATGGATATGCGCTCATTACGATAGTTGCGATGGAGATTTATCTCTATGCACCGACTTATGGCCAAGACTTCGGCCTGGAAGATACTGGGGAATCTGCCCATCGGTATGGATAACCTCGTGCGTGGACCTGCGATCCCTGCACCAATACCTTCCGACGTCTTGGAGCCGTCAGTGTACCACTTTAGTGTACTATCCCTCAGCGCCAGCTCAAGAGTGGAATCATTCCACTCGCTCTTGCTGCCAAGGGTAACCTTGAACTTCCTCGTGAAATTTATTGTTTTTGTAATCCCGTCCTTCGGGAGGAGGGCAATTGGAATGTTGCCACTTATCATCTCCATCCTCTGGGACGAGATTGCTTTGCCTTTGCCGCATCCTTCTGCCGTTATTTGCTGGAGTGAATGCTTGGCTACTTGACCTATCACTATGTGGAGCGGTGTGAGCTCCAGCAGGACCTCCAGTGCCGCCGTTGGGCATCTCCGCATAGCGCCCGTCATGCAGACGCATGCTAACCGCTGAAGCCTCGATAGTTTTAACACCACCGAGGCCTGTGCCGCCACGGAGGCCCAGGACACCGCTCCATATGTGACTATCGGTCGCACAATCATGGTGTACAACCACCTGACAATCCTTGGCTTGCAACCCCAGGATCTTCCTGCCAGACGATTGCACACCATTAGTGCCTTTGTCGCCTTGACCATGGTTTGGTTCACGTGCTGTTTCCACCGCAAAGTGGAATCCAGCGTAAGACCAAGATACTTTACCTTGTTGGTCATCTCGATCTCACTGCCCCCAAGTGTGAGGTTCCTAAGCCCGGGTAGGGACCTACGCCTCGTGAACGGTTGAAAATATAAAAAAAAAAAAAAAAAAATTAGATTTTTTTAAATTTCTAGAAAAGAATACCCCCTTAAAAAAAAATATTTACAAACAAGAAAGGCAGGGCTAAGTTCAGGTGCAACTTGCAAAAATCAAATCCAGGGAAATACTTTAAGTTGTAAAACCAATCATATAGAATAAAATCAGCCGGATGTTCGAAAATTCTGATATTAGTTATATAGGGGCAAAGTTTTCGCTCAAATTTATCTATTTTAGGCAAAAATATACATGGTTGTGAGTAACACACGCTCTCTTATTTTCCTTGGGATAACTCACATATTGACCGATATATGCGGTACAAAATCAACTGGAATCGAACTTCCTTATATTAAGTATAAGGAGGCTAAGGGAAGTATTGGTCCGATTCAACCCATTTTTGACATAAAGACATACTTCTTATAAGAATTGTGCTCATCAAATTTGGTTGTTGTAGTTTTAGTGGTTTAGGAGATATATACATTAAACATATTAGAAGGCATGGCCACGCCCACTTTTTCAAAATTTTTACCCACAGCTGCACCTTGCTACTGCGATACCCTATGCTAAATTACAATTTAATGTCTTAGTGTTTAGTTATGGAAATTTATATGTTTTCGGTTAATGGCGATTTGTTGGCGTGGCACGAACTCCAAATTTTTTGGTACTAAGGGTGCCACATACCACGTTTCATGGAGATATCTCAATTTTTACTCAAGTTACAGCTTGCGTGGACGGACGGACGGACAGACAGACAGTCTCAACTTTCCTCGTCATCCTGATCATTTATAAATATATAACCTTACATCTATCTCTATATTAGTTTTAGGTGATACGTCCAGTTTGTATGGCAGCTATATGCTATAGTTATCCGATGTGAACAATTTCTTCGAAGATGACATTTTTGCTTTAGAAAATAATATATACCAAATTTCGTGAATATATCTTTTCAAATGTGAAATTTGTCCATACAAGAACTTGATTCCGATCGTTCAGTTTGTATGGCAGCTATATGTTATAGTGATCCGATATCGGCCTTTCCGACAAATGAGCAGCTTCTTGAAGAGGAAATGACATTTGCAAAATTTCAAACGATATCTTAAAAACTGAGGGACTAGTTCGTATATATACAGGCAGACAGACGGACAGACGGACAGACAGACGGACATGGCTAAATCGACTCAGCTCAACATACTGATCATTTATATATATACTTTATAGGGTCTCCGACGATTCCTTCTGGATGTTACAAACTTCGTGACAAACCTAATATACCCTGTTCAGGGTATAAAAAATGGGTTTACTCTGACTTGCCTATGAATATAACCCCTTAATAAGCGTATAACGCATATCAAAATCACACCTTAAAGCCGACTGTTAGTACGCCAAATCACCCAGATTCCCAATAATTCAAAGATCGTTGCGTCGGAGCATATTATTTCTACTGTGTTGTGTGTGGCGGTCCGATACACCAATATAAATACCATACATACTCTTAAATACATGCTCTCGCACACACATATGTACGCATTTATCCGCCCATAAATATGAATATAGTATGCCCATATGCTTCTCGGCCATTTGTTGCTGTTGTATTTGCATATTATTTCAGCATAAATTATCATCATATTCACAGCGTGCATTCAAATGGAACGTGCTTGTACCGAAGGTCGGTCGCATAAATTTTCGAAAACCCTACGACGCACCGAAATGTTCACTCGCCCCCCTCCCACACACATGCACACATATACATGCACATTGCTTATCAGTAGGTGTGAAAGACCTATCAGAGTCCCTTGTAGTTTCGATTTACTGAACAAGTTGCAGCGTGTTACATTATACTTTTGTTGTTGTAATATGGAGCACTTCCTGCAGATAAATATGATTTCGATTTACATATGGACATTAGTCTACATACCGACATACATACAAGCAGAAGACTTTTTAGGCTCCATGTCATCTATAATTTGCTGCGCATTGCATATAAATTGAAATTGGTAAATACTCCAGTATGTGTAACGGTACATATTGCCGGCATAATTTACGACATATCAGCTTGGATGACTATCAATAGCAAAGCAAACCCGCCGCTTTACTAATATTCTACTGTTTTTTTAGGTTATGTGCCCCAGTTTTCCGCCGAAATTGACACGGATGCTGACAGCTTCTTCGGAATATTGTTTGTCTTATTAGGATAATATGTTATAGTAAACATTTAATGTGTCTAGTTAAATTGACTGAATACGAAATTGAGTGTGATGTAATATTGGCTAGGGTTTTTTTAAAACGAAATGACGGTTTCAGCCCAATTTTGGTGCTTTTTAGGCTTTGCACGGTTTTCATGTTAGACCCACAATACATTATTGAGTAACTATGGAAATATATGTACTACTGTGCTCAAAAAATAAAAAAATAAGGTGACATTATATTTATTTTGAAAATTCTTTATTTATTCTTCCAAATCAATTTCATCCCCTTCAAAGTAATCACCTCCCGGTGCAATGCACTTATGCCAACGGATTTTCCAATCTTCGAAACACTGGTTGTAGTCACTTTCCGGGATGGCCTTCAGTTCCGTCTTCGCTGCGGCTTGAATCTTCTCTATCGTATAAAAACGGTGTCCCCGGAGCGGTCTTTTGAGTTTGGTGAACAGCCAGAAGTCGCACGGCGCCAGATCAGGTGAATACGGTGGTTACGGAACGATATGGGTTGAGTTTTTGGCGAAATGATCACGAATTTCGAGGGCAGTATGGGATGGTGCATTATCGTGGTGAAAAAACCAAGAATTGTCTTTCCACAATTCCGGCCTTTTTAGGCGGATAGCGTTACGAAAACGACGCATAACGTTCAAATAATATTCCTTGTTGACTGTTTGACCAGTTGGAAGGAATTCATAATGCACAACACCACGATAATCGAAGAAAACAGTCAACATGACCTCAATTTTTGAGCGACTTTGGTCTCGGCTCTCTTTTGGCACGATATTCGCTAGATTGATCGGTTGTTTCGGGGTCGTAAGCATAGATCCAAGTCTCATCGCCAGTTAAAATGCATTTCATGACACCCTGGTAGTCGGAAAGCCTCGTTTCACACACTTCAACGCGACGCCTTTTTTCCAAAAAATTCAAGGTTTTCGGTACCAGTCGAGGTTTGACGCGCTTGAGACCCAAAACATCCATCAAAATGGTATTGGCTGAGCCTTTCGATATGCCAACTTCATCAGCAAGGTCTCTAATTGTTAATCGACTGTTTTTCAACACCAAATCTTTGATTTGTTGAACGTGAGCTTCGTCGGTTGAGATGGTCGCCCTGGACGCTTTTCGTCTTCGACACGTTCACGGCCGGCTTGGAACTCACTATACCACTTGAAAACATTTCTTTTAGACATAGCCTCATCACCAAAGGCTTTCTGCGCCATCCTCAACGTTTCCGCAGCAGAAAATTGATTCCTTAAACAAAATTTAATGCAAATTCTTTGCTCAACAAATTTCGACGTCGCAAAAAACGAAAAACTCACTTTTAGCAGCTCACAAAACGACACGTATCTCAAACACTAATGAATATTTTAACATGAAATCTGACATAAATGTGACTGACAGTATTACCAATCTAAAAAAAAATAATTCTCCAAATCCTTCGACGCGCGCAGTTTAAATTCAAATGTCACCTTATTTTTTGGGCACAGCAGTATATGTGTGGAGCAAAATATGAAAAAATGCATTACCAAAGCGAAAAGATGTACTTATCGAGGTTGCTGAAATGTCCAAAAATCAATATAAATCATGTAACTGCTATAGGGTTGGGCTAACAAGAATCCAGACTACCGAACTTAAGGCTAGCTTGGCGGAAAAAAAATCAGTATGTACCCCTTCCTTCATTGGGTAGCTCACGGCTTCACCCTGTCCAAAAAGTGAAGTACTTGAGCCTCATTCTGGATAAAAGGCTATCATGGAAGCCTAATATTGAGCAGCGGGTGAGGAATGTTTTGGTTGCCTGATATTGTTGGAAACGAGCTGTGGCTTTATGAAACCGTAGTTATGCCAATATTGTTCCACGGTGTATAGGGCGCTTTCTAAAGGCACACTCGTTAAAGCTCGAACTGGAACGTGTTAAAAGAATAGTTTTCATTGGCATCAGCGGGGCACTAGCGTAACACCAACCATGGCACTTAATGCTTAATTCTACTTTTAGCACCCATAGCCGGCAAATGTATTGCTGCGAAGATTGCTTTCAGACTCCGGAATGCCAAACACATAATGCATTTCAGAGTGGGACATTTCTAAATCGATTGTGTCTCTTATAACTTGTACCACAGCGCCGAGGAGCCAATTTCTAGCTGCATCTTCTTAAACTTGTCTGGATGCTTTATTATAGTGGAATCATCGGAGACTGTAAAGCCGATAAGCTCGCTAAAAATAGTACGCTTACTGAAGACCCATTAGGATGGGAACGAACAGGTGTTTCTATGTCGTTGTTCACTCTGACGTTGGATCTACGGGCCTCGTGCAAGCTCAGTAAACTGTGGAGAGCAACTAACATTTGTGAGGTTGTGAGAGCATTCGGTCCTAGAGTGTAACGCAAAAAGTCCATTGAACCACTAGCTTTTAGCAAGATTAACATGGGCGTTGAGAGAGGTGTCCTAACTGGGCACTTTTCCACTAGCACTCGCGCTTTAAGACTAGAGAAAGAAGAAGTGGAAACATCTTGACACTTTTTCTTTAACTGTCCAGCTATCGCCAGACTCGGTCATACGGCTCTAGCAGTTCAAGTGGGAATATTTGTGGTTTCGCGAATATGTGCCTATTTACCTAACCCACCCTAAAATATCATGTTGGCCCACAACAAGTTTGGATATAGGTACTGTGTAAAGACTTGGTTGTAATAACAAATCTATTGTTACCTAGTATCCAAACTTGTCGTGGGCCAACAGGCCCATTCCACATAGTGCCGAACAGCCAGTGCAAAAGCTTTCAAATAGGAAAATTTTTTAAAAGCTATGCCTAGAGATGCCAGTGGATTTTTTATATCTGAAAAACAATTCTCCTAACACAGCCAGACAAAAATTATAAAAGGAATATTTGTAGGCCCACTAAAGAAAAACTGAAATCATAAACAGGGAAATTGTTAAGACTTAATAAAGCTTTAGGGCGTAATATGTCCTTAAGAATACAAATGCTGGACCCTAATCTGGATTTCTTTCCGTCACATTTGGATGTAGTGTGTGACGAATAAGGCTATAGGTTCTATCAGGACATTTTCTTAATTAAATAAAAATTCTGTCAGTCAGTGTTATTTGTCACGATATACATTCATTTCCGAAGAATAAACTTCTAAAAATTCTGTTCAACAAACAGTCTTGCGTTTTATGGTTCTGTTGCTCAAAAACACTCGATTAGGTCATAATCTTCACCGTTTAGAGTGCCGTCTATATGAATTTGATCGAATCCACAGTAAGGTGAGGATTTAGTACTTTGGAAATACCATTTTATTCGATCCGTATACAAATAGGCGAAGTATTGTCCAACTGAAGTTTAACATTTTCGAATCTTTTTGGCAATTTCCTTTCCTAGACAAGTCAATATTTGATGAGTTGTTTTGATTTGAAGCGTATTCCACCGAGGAAGTTCTACATCGACCGCAACAAATGGTAGTCAGAAAGAGAAAGGTCTAAACAATAAGGCAGGTGCAGCAAAATTTCTGTAGGTTTTTTCTGTGAGTTTTAACCGGTCTGATAACATGAGAGTATTGTCATGATGAAAAATTATTGCCTCGTGTCTACAGGTAGCTGTAAACTCCGAGCGATTTTCGGCAATCGCTTGCTTCAATTTGATGAGTTGTTGTTGTACGCGTTCCCTGGTAATGGTTTCCCCCGGATTTAGAAGTTCATAAACAGCACGCCCTTCTGATCTCACCGTTATACAGATCATTATCTTGGTGTTATAGATATCTGTTCATTTTTGTTGATTTGTCTGGTCTGCCAGGTTTCACAAATGACTCCTTCCGTTTAGGGTTGTCGTAATGGATCCATTTTTTATCACCAATCACAAATTGATGAAAAAACGACAGCAATTCTGAAATGCTGGCTTTTTAATGTACAAACAAGAGGTGTCCCAAAGTAGACAGGACTTTTTGAATCTAGGCCCCCCCGGTTGCGCCATCTATATGTCGACTGATGCGACATCTGCTATCTTTATCGATTGTCAAGTGAGAATTTCATGACATTTAATAGATTGAAAGTGAAGTTGTTGCGTTTTAAGTGTATGTATGCTTGTGTTATCGATGCGAAAATGAGATTCGAACAAAGAGCCAACATTAAATTTTGTTTTAAAATCGGTAAAATTTTTACCGAAATATTTCAATTGATGAAACAAGTTGATGGCAATGATTGCCTATCCTGTAGTAGAGTGCTAAAGCGGTTTCTACGGTTTCAAAGTGGTCGTGAGGACATACGTGACGATCAACATGTGGGCCAATCAAAATCTGTGATCACCGGAAATTCCATCGAAACTGTGCGTGAGTTAATCAAACATCATCCGAAAACATTATTGAAATTCATGGAAATGGAATTGAAGAACTCCAAAACATCGATTTGTCGTATTTTGACCGAACATTTGGGCTTACGAATGGTGTGTGTACAGTTTGTTCCACACAAACTGACTGACGACCAAAAATTGCTGAGAATCCAACATTCTAAGGACGATTATTTGACCAAAAATCACATTTTAACCATTAACCACTCCCCGTATTCACCTGATATGGCACCGTGTGACTTCTTCCTTTTCGAAAAAATGCATTTGCCCATGAAAGGAAAGCGTTATGTAGACGTAGAGGCTATTCAAAAGACTTGCAACGGCATATTGGCGGCCATACCGGCCAACGAGCTGAAACACTCGTTCGACATGGTTTTGGATCGTGCAAAAAGTTGTACTGAGACTGAAAGAGACTATTTTGAATAAAATAAATTGATTTTGCCGAAAAAAACCATTTGTTCTGTTTTTTTAAGTCCTGTTTACTGTGGAATACATCTTGTATAAGGCATCAAATTCGGCTTATCGTTGCCATTCGGCCGAATGATCATCTGTTTCCGGGTCGTAAGCATCCAAGACTCATCGCCAGTAATAATACGTTTCATGACATCCTGGTCGTCGAAAAAATGAGTAATTTTAAAGCAATCGTGCTCTCACTTTTCTTAGACCCAAATGATATTTCAAAATGGTTTTCATTGATCCTTCTTATATTCTAACGATGTCAGTAAGATCTCTGACTGTAATCGTTGATTCTCAAGCACTGATTTCTTGATTTTAACGTTGTAATGATCATCAGTTGTTGTTGATGGCCGTTCGTCGTGAATGCGTTCTCGACCTCTTTGATTAATTTGTACCAATCAAAAATACTTGCTCGTGACAAACAATTATCAACAGAAATTTGGTTACGCAAACAGAATTTAATGGAACATCTTTGTTGAACAATTTGTATGGAGCTGTGTAAATAAGGAATAAAAAAGTTTTATCTGTGGTTTCGCGACTCTTAGTCGTTACTTTTCTTGAACCCGGCGATTTAGAAACAATCTCTTATAACCGCTGTTGAAAAAAGAGAGCTGCGAGCTACTTGGCTTCAAATGTTTTGTCAAACATCCGCCAAGCTCCAAAATGACTAAACAGCTGCACCTTTCCTCTAACTTAGATCCAAGTCTCATCGCCAGTTAAAATGCATTTCATGACACCCTGGTAGTCGGAAAGCCTCGTTTCACACACTTCAACGCGACGCCTTTTTTCCAAAAAATTCAAGGTTTTCGGTACCAGTCGAGGTTTGACGCGCTTGAGACCCAAAACATCCATCAAAATGGTATTGGCTGAGCCTTTCGATATGCCAACTTCATCAGCAAGGTCTCTAATTGTTAATCGACTGTTTTTCAACACCAAATCTTTGATTTGTTGAACGTGAGCTTCGTCGGTTGAGATGGTCGCCCTGGACGCTTTTCGTCTTCGACACGTTCACGGCCGGCTTGGAACTCACTATACCACTTGAAAACATTTCTTTTAGACATAGCCTCATCACCAAAGGCTTTCTGCGCCATCCTCAACGTTTCCGCAGCAGAAAATTGATTCCTTAAACAAAATTTAATGCAAATTCTTTGCTCAACAAATTTCGACGTCGCAAAAAACGAAAAACTCACTTTTAGCAGCTCACAAAACGACACGTATCTCAAACACTAATGAATATTTTAACATGAAATCTGACATAAATGTGACTGACAGTATTACCAATCTAAAAAAAAATAATTCTCCAAATCCTTCGACGCGCGCAGTTTAAATTCAAATGTCACCTTATTTTTTGGGCACAGCAGTATATGTGTGGAGCAAAATATGAAAAAATGCATTACCAAAGCGAAAAGATGTACTTATCGAGGTTGCTGAAATGTCCAAAAATCAATATAAATCATGTAACTGCTATAGGGTTGGGCTAACAAGAATCCAGACTACCGAACTTAAGGCTAGCTTGGCGGAAAAAAATCAGTATGTACCCCTTCCTTCATTGGGTAGCTCACGGCTTCACCCTGTCCAAAAAGTGAAGTACTTGAGCCTCATTCTGGATAAAAGGCTATCATGGAAGCCTAATATTGAGCAGCGGGTGAGGAATGTTTTGGTTGCCTGATATTGTTGGAAACGAGCTGTGGCTTTATGAAACCGTAGTTATGCCAATATTGTTCCACGGTGTATAGGGCGCTTTCTAAAGGCACACTCGTTAAAGCTCGAACTGGAACGTGTTAAAAGAATAGTTTTCATTGGCATCAGCGGGGCACTAGCGTAACACCAACCATGGCACTTAATGCTTAATTCTACTTTTAGCACCCATAGCCGGCAAATGTATTGCTGCGAAGATTGCTTTCAGACTCCGGAATGCCAAACACATAATGCATTTCAGAGTGGGACATTTCTAAATCGATTGTGTCTCTTATAACTTGTACCACAGCGCCGAGGAGCCCATTTCTAGCTGCATCTTCTTAAACTTGTCTGGATGCTTTATTATAGTGGAATCATCGGAGACTGTAAAGCCGATAAGCTCGCTAAAAATAGTACGCTTACTGAAGACCCATTAGGATGGGAACGAACAGGTGTTTCTATGTCGTTGTTCACTCTGACGTTGGATCTACGGGCCTCGTGCAAGCTCAGTAAACTGTGGAGAGCAACTAACATTTGTGAGGTTGTGAGAGCATTCGGTCCTAGAGTGTAACGCAAAAAGTCCATTGAACCACTAGCTCTTAGCAAGGCTGACATGGGCGTTGAGAGAGGTGTCCTAACTGGACACTTTTCCACTAGCACTCGCGCTAGTGGAGCTAGAGAAAGAAGAGGTGGAAACATTTCGACACTTTCTCTTTAACTGTCCAGCTATCGCCAGACTCGGTCATACGGCTCTAGCAGTTCAAGTGGGAATGTTTGTGGTTTCGCAAATATGAGCCTATTTACCTAACCCACCCTAAAATATCATGTTGGCCCACAACAAGTTTGGATACTAGGTACTGTGTAATGACTTGGTTGTAATAATAATCTATTGTTACCTAGTATCCAAACTTGTCGTGGGCCAACAGGCCCATTCCACATAGTGCCGAACAGCCAGTGCAAAAGCTTTCAAATAGGAAAATTTTTTAAAAGCTATGCCTAGAGATGCCAGTGGATTTGTATATCTGAAAAAAAAAAAATTCCCCTAACTCAGCCAAGCAAAAATTATAAAAGGAATATTTGTAGGTGCACTAACGAAAAACTGAAATTATAAACAGGGAAAAGACTTAATAAAGCTTTAGGGCGTAATATGTCCTTAAGAATACAAATGCTGGACCCTAATCTGGATTACTTTCCGTCACATTTGGATGTAGTGTGTGACGAATAAGGCTAGAAGTTCTATCAGGACATTTCCTTAATTAAATAAAAATTCTGTAAGTCAGTGTTATTTGTCACGATATACATTCATTTCCGAAGAATAAACTTCTAAGAATTCTGTTCAACAAACAGTCTTGCGTTTTATGGTTCTGTTGCTCAAAAACACTCGATTAGGTCATAATCTTCACCGTTTAAAGTGCCGTCTATATGAATTTGATCGAATCCACAGTAAGGTGAGGATTTAGTACTTTGGAAATACCATTTTATTCGATCCGTATACAAATAGGCGAAGTATTGTCCAACTGAAGTTTAACATTTTCGAATCTTTTTGGCAATTTCCTTTCCTAGACAAGTCAATATTTGATGAGTTGTTTTGATTTGAAGCGTATTCCACCGAGGAAGTTCTACATCGACCGCAACAAATGGTAGTCAGAAAGAGAAAGGTCTAAACAATAAGGCAGGTGCAGCAAAATTTCTGTAGGTTTTTTCTGTGAGTTTTAACCGGTCTGATAACATGAGAGTATTGTCATGATGAAAAATTATTGCCTCGTGTCTACAGGTAGCTGTAAACTCCGAGCGATTTTCGGCAATCGCTTGCTTCAATTTGATGAGTTGTTGTTGTACGCGTTCCCTGGTAATGGTTTCCCCGGATTTAGAAGTTCATAAACAGCACGCCCTTCTGATCTCACCGTTATACAGATCATTATCTTGGTGTTATAGATATCTGTTCATTTTTGTTGATTTGTCTGGTCTGCCAGGTTTCACAAATGACTCCTTCCGTTTAGGGTTGTCGTAATGGATCCATTTTTTATCACCAATCACAAATTGATGAAAAAACGACAGCAATTCTGAAATGCTGGCTTTTTAATGTACAAACAAGAGGTGTCCCAAAGTAGACAGGACTTTTTGAATCTAGGCCCCCCCGGTTGCGCCATCTATATGTCGACTGATGCGACATCTGCTATCTTTATCGATTGTCAAGTGAGAATTTCATGACATTTAATAGATTGAAAGTGAAGTTGTTGCGTTTTAAGTGTATGTATGCTTGTGTTATCGATGCGAAAATGAGATTCGAACAAAGAGCCAACATTAAATTTTGTTTTAAAATCGGTAAAATTTTTACCGAAATATTTCAATTGATGAAACAAGTTGATGGCAATGATTGCCTATCCTGTAGTAGAGTGCTAAAGCGGTTTCTACGGTTTCAAAGTGGTCGTGAGGACATACGTGACGATCAACATGTGGGCCAATCAAAATCTGTGATCACCGGAAATTCCATCGAAACTGTGCGTGAGTTAATCAAACATCATCCGAAAACATTATTGAAATTCATGGAAATGGAATTGAAGAACTCCAAAACATCGATTTGTCGTATTTTGACCGAACATTTGGGCTTACGAATGGTGTGTGTACAGTTTGTTCCACACAAATTGACTGACGACCAAAAATTGCTGAGAATCCAACATTCTAAGGACGATTATTTGACCAAAAATCACATTTTAACCATTAACCACTCCCCGTATTCACCTGATATGGCACCGTGTGACTTCTTCCTTTTCGAAAAAATGCATTTGCCCATGAAAGGAAAGCGTTATGTAGACGTAGAGGCTATTCAAAAGACTTGCAACGGCATATTGGCGGCCATACCGGCCAACGAGCTGAAACACTCGTTCGACATGGTTTTGGATCGTGCAAAAAGTTGTACTGAGACTGAAAGAGACTATTTTGAATAAAATAAATTGATTTTGCCGAAAAAAACCATTTGTTCTGTTTTTTTAAGTCCTGTTTACTGTGGAATACATCTTGTATATGGCATCAAATTCGGCTTATCGTTGCCATTCGGCCGAATGATCATCTGTTTCCGGGTCGTAAGCATCCAAGACTCATCGCCAGTAATAATACGTTTCATGACATCCTGGTCGTCGAAAAAATGAGTAATTTTAAAGCAATCGTGCTCTCACTTTTCTTAGACCCAAATGATATTTCAAAATGGTTTTCATTGATCCTTCTTATATTCTAACGATGTCAGTAAGATCTCTGACTGTAATCGTTGATTCTCAAGCACTGATTTCTTGATTTTAACGTTGTAATGATCATCAGTTGTTGTTGATGGCCGTTCGTCGTGAATGCGTTCTCGACCTCTTTGATTAATTTGTACCAATCAAAAATACTTGCTCGTGACAAACAATTATCAACAGAAATTTGGTTACGCAAACAGAATTTAATGGAACATCTTTGTTGAACAATTTGTATGGAGCTGTGTAAATAAGGAATAAAAAAGTTTTATCTGTGGTTTCGCGACTCTTAGTCGTTACTTTTCTTGAACCCGGCGATTTAGAAACAATCTCTTATAACCGCTGTTGAAAAAAGAGAGCTGCGAGCTACTTGGCTTCAAATGTTTTGTCAAACATCCGCCAAGCTCCAAAATGACTAAACAGCTGCACCTTTCCTCTAACTTAACTTCATTGTTCCTTCTTATCAGTAATTCCTTTAAATTCTTAATAAAAATTCTTTAATCCCTCGTCATTAATTATCAAAAGCATCAAGACCACTTAAGTATTTTCTAATCGTTAACCATTTATTTATCTCAATCTTCAGCGATTTTCTACAATGCTAATTGCTCACCTCATTGACTTAAGCCGAGTATTCATAGTTCTGCTTGTGTGTATGTACATTTTAACGGTACTTATATTATTATAATTGCTTTGCTTCGGTTCTGTAATCGCTCACTTTGTTGATTGTTTTTACCAGTGACCATATTTGAGAGACTCCAAGTGCTCCATGCTTTTATTGTGTTCGCTTCCGGCGCTTGTTGAGCTATCCTTGACCTTGCTGCCTTTCGTATTTCCACGAGTATGGTGTGTACTGTTAGGAATATCAAATTACGCGAATAAAAGTTTATCGCTCGCGATTTAATGCTTTTACACCTGCGAGTGAATGTGGGGCAAATATGTATATATAGTCGGTTAGCCGTGGGTAGATTGAGATGGTGGTGAGGTCACCAATCGTTTAGTTATTTACGTGGTGTGCTCGGTGGTGTTAGACAATCGGCAGCAATTTAATAGTATTATCAGATTTCGGTAATTTGGTGCGATAAACTTTTGTATACTTTTTTATTTTCGAGGCTTGGAAAAGTTATATTGGCTGTCAGTGTTTGAATGAAGGCTTAAAAAGGAAAATTTCGTATGGCGTACGTTTTACTGGGTGTGTCAAGATGTATGGTAGTCCAATTCAAGGATCTAACCAGATCAAGAAAGCCTGATAAGCCTGTTTTAGTATGATATTGAATTCGTTAGCGAGATATCTGTCAACTTAAGACAGTTTTTAATATCTAAACTTTAGAAATTTACCATGCCAAATCTTACAACGGTAATATTTTTAAAAACCATGGACGTGTATTTCCAAAGCTCACTTTCTGTACGACAAAGTTTCAGGAAACCAACATTGGAATGGGTGGGTAAAACGATTAGAAAACCGACATCACGGTTTTCAAAAGATTCGGTATATTTCCCCCCTCTAGAAGCCACCTTACGTTACCGCCGTCCATATACGCTCTGCGAGCATCATTAAAGCCATCTGGACAGCTCTCTGTCATTTGTGGATGTTGTTTTGCTCTTCTATGCTTTCATTGTTATGGGTTATACATATCATCGGTTCTAATTTCGATCAGTTGGACCTGCTAGGGTACGGCTCTGCGGTTTTCGCCACTTAGCCATAATGTTCACGAAGAGTTTACAGGTAGTGTCTTGATACTATAAGTGGAGAAACGTCGTCATCTCTTTTCTGCTCACAGAAAAATGATCACCATGACGCAGTAAGGCTACCATTACATCCCAGTATTGTTCTCTGTGTTTTCAGATAAGAAGAACCCAAATTGCGATATTTCCCTAAAACTCTTTTTAAAGAGAACTAAAAATCGTCCGCTCCAAAGCTCCATGATGGTTTATAATACTACCCAGTGTTCGGTAGACTCTGTGTAGATACGGTTAGAAAATGGTAGCCATCGGTCGTCTTTCGCGAGCGGATCTAAGATCTTCCTCTCGTAAAGTGTTCATTCAGTTTGAAAGAAACCAAATTGCGATACCCCCCTGGATCTCTTTATAAAGAGAACTAAGGATCTTCCACTTGCGAGCTCCTTGATGCAGTAAGGCTGTCACATGCCAGTATTGGATAGACTCCGTGTCGAATAACAGCTTAGGTTAGAAGGTGATAGCCCTTCCTGAGCGGAAGTTAGTATCCTCTCGTAAAGTATTCATTCAGATTGGAAGAAACCAAATTGCGGTACTCTTCCATATATCTTTCTAAAGAGAACTAAAGATCTTCCACACCAAAGCTCCATGATACAGTAAGGTTCCCACTACTTTTCAGAATTGGATAGACTCAGTGTTCGAATAGCAGCTTAGTGGCAGCCGTTGGTCGTCGTTCGCAAGTGGCTCCTACCATCCGCTTGAAGAGTGTCCACTTAGATTGGAGGAAGCCATTTTGTTATACCCTACTGGCCATCCTTGGCTGCCGTTAAGCAAGGTCTCTAGCATCCTTTTGTAGAGTTTTCACTCCGGTTGGAAGAACACGACAAGGTATCGGCCTCAAGCGACAGTTGTTTGGTCCTAAAATTGGTAGAAAAATGCTCCATCGAGTTTTTATCACCATATTATGATCCCCTACAGCAATGAGCGCAATTAATTTCACTTGTAAAACATCTCGACCATCAATCACTCGAAAGTGTACAGCTCACGTAGCGACATGCGTCAGCGAACTGCGCATCACTTATGCAGCTGCTAATTAGAAAGCGTATTTGGATTTGCAAGTGGCGCTCACAACATGTAATTATTAGCTCTTTTGTTTTTGTTGGTGTCCCTATAAAATTTTCCCTTCACACACATTTGCTGCCCACATGACACAGAGGTGTCTATTTCACAATGAGCACATCCAGTAACACATATGTGTATGTTATTCATATCACTTAGCCACAAAACCATTTACCACTGACCATTTCATCCGAATGACATCTTTAGCAAATAAATACACAATTATTGTTATTGGTCTCTTCTTGGCAATTGTGGCTGCATGTGTGTATGTAAGAGAGCAGCTCGATAAATGCTTAGTCTGACTTCAAAAAATTGAAGGAGAAAAATCTTCAACTTCCGTTGCACCGAAACTAAATATCAAATATTTCTTTCAAGAACTTGATTTCGATCGTTCAGCTTGTATGGCGGCTATTTGCTACAGTGGTCCGGTATCGGTCGATATGAGCAAAAACTGAAGGACTAGTTTGCTTATATACAGACTGATAGGCGGTCAGACATATATGGCTAAATCGGCTCAGCTCGTCACGCTGATCATTTATGTACATACTTTATAGGGTCTCCGACATTTCCTTCTGAGTGTTACAACTTAAAAACGGGGTTTTCAATAAGAGCGCTACAGAAGCACATTTGATGCCATTACGTATGAAACTCGATTTCTTTACATGGCCACCACGGACACGCTTCCAGAAGTCCAGACGTTGAACCCGGTTTTTGACGGTTTTCAAGCATAAATCGGCCAATACTGCTGCAATTTCACGTTCGATATTCTTAAGAAGTTCATCAGTCGTCGCTGGCTTGCCCCACAAAAAATCGTCTAACGGCATCAAAACGCACGACCGCGGCGGCCAAATCGACTGGGCCAATTCATGAGATAACATTCACCAAACCTGGTTGTCAATAAATCGATTGTAACATTCGCTGTGTGGCTGTGGCGCCGTCCTGTGGAAACTCGATATTGTCCAGGTCCATATCATCCAATTAGCCCCAAAAGTATTCGGTTATCACTGAGTGTTAGCGATTCCCGTTCATAGAAAAGTGCCGTTCTTGATCATCACGACAGAAGTACCACCCAGAAACCGCACCAAACTGTAATTTTTCGGGATGCAATGGTGACTCATAGAGTACGTGTGGATTGCTACTTGACCAATAACGCATATTTTTGACGAAGCCATTCAGCCAGAAATGAGCTCCACCGCTGAAGACAATTTTTCGATAAAAATCCGGATCATTTTCAAGTCCAATCTGGTGGTCAAGCGGCTTCAGTTTTTGTCTCAATTTGATCTTGTAAGGATGTAGGTCAAAATCTGTTTGCAAAATTCGCAACAACGACGTCACAGAGATGCCCAACGCTTGAGAACGACGTATAAGAGACCAATTTGGATCCTTCTCAATTGATGCGCTAGCTTTGTCTCACTGTCATGGAAACATTTCATACAGTGACTGTGGATGCAAATTTTTCCATTACACGCTCAATTGTTGACTTGACAGGACGATTATGACGACCATAAATTGGATGTAGCGCTCTTAAAGTTGAGGACACTGACACTGAATTTCGGTAGCAAGTTTTAATAATTTCGTCTCGTTGTTGGGTCGTATATCTTTCCATGATGAAATGACAAACCTTACTGAAGAGAAATGTCAAAAGAGCGAGAAAAAATATGGCGTCATTTGCTGTCCCTATATTCTGCTCAGGGTATAACAAGAGTAATATTGGTCGATGAAGGTCTTTATAGATCGCCTAGTGAAATTAAAAAGTCCTAGAATGCTATATGCGATGACTTTATTTTCCTCCGATGGCGACCATTAAAAATATACTATATTTAAACACTTTCTGTATGAAATTTAGGACATTCGAAAGCTGTCGGCGCGATAAGCGTTGCGTTCGTTCGTTCCGAACAACAGGTGCAATCATAGCAGTTTGAATACAATATGAAGGAGTTTTGGCGTCGTTTTGTGAACGTCTACGAAAAATGGATGATAGAGAGACCAAGACACCAGAGACCAAGAAGGTGTCGAGACAGTAGACTACACTATGCGAACCTGCTTTGAAGAAGAACACTACTGTCCTGATGGCTACCGTTTTCAGAGTTTTACAAAGTGTAAAAAAAAAACTAAAGAAGGATTAAGCGGCCTAAAAGTAGTAATAGCTGTTCTTTTTGGGATAGAAAAAAGTGTCTTTCTACGACGAAAATGCGTCGACTTACAGCTCTAATCAAACTTACTTTCCAGACCTCCAGAAAACAAAATTTCAAAAATGTATAGTAATCGAAGCTTCACCAGGCCAAGTGTATTCAGTAAGAAGAGTTCATTGTCGAGAAATACAAATCAATTTTTTTGTAGGTTAAGTACTTATCAGACCACCCTCATATTTGCGCATGTATGTTGGTGCGTGTAGGTTGATTAAGCTGTTGCATGTAATGCTTACAAACTTTTTGTTGCTTTTGCAAATTGTTGTTGTTGTTCATTAGTAGAATATGCACACACACATCCAACCATATACATGTGCATGTGTCACCCACACGTCTCTTCCAATGCAGCGCTATTAAAATGCTAATTTTGTTGCTGTACATCCCACTTCCTAATATATACATATCCGGTATGTATCGGATAGTGTGTGCAACGCAGCGTGACACTCGGTGATTATGAATAATTCATGTGTGCGAGCTTCTTTGTCGCACAGGCGTACAGGTCTACTGATTGCACACAACAATCAACTAATGTGCGCTTGTATGCGTGCCGCAGCAACTTTGACAGATAAGCTTCGCATCGAAAGGCGTATAGTTTAACAGGTAAAGATACGAGTATGTATTATTTGCACCTTGGCAAATTCTAATTTGATGATGATGACCCACGTGTAATTCTACAGCAGCTAAGAGGGTTCTAAGTTCCCAAATATCAACCGCGTGGGAATATCAGAAATAACATGCAATTTCATGTTGAAGTCACTTATCTTCTTCTTATTTTTTGCTTTAAGTGCTTAATTTTTCCGAAATTGACTTTCTTCTGTTACTTTAAGTGAAAGAAGTAGAAATGTTCAGTTCTGGATTAATTTAGACCATTCCATTAAAAAAATATCATACATTTTTCTCGAATTTCATCTTTATACATTCCAGTGGTCAATTCAAAGGATTAGAAACTAACTACTTCGCTATAAAGTGGCTTGGAGGACTCTCTCCGAGGTGAGAAAAGTTATTGAAATTACTCTACAGCCAGCCTTTGCCTTCATTTCGGTTCGATATATGGTACATCATAAGACCGAGCTGTTCTATCTACATTTACATATTTGTTCGCTTCTCACAAATTGAAGAAATTTAATAACAAGTGAAGGGTTTTTTACTTTGTATTTCCGGAGATCCGCGTTTTTCCCTGCTGCCACCAGCATGTTCCTTAATACTTTTCAAACTTGTGAATCTACATCCATTCCGGCGTCGTGTACTTCCTACCTTGGTCGGCATTCTTGATATGTACTACTGTGCCCAAAAAATAAGGACATTTGAATTTAAATTGCGCGCGTCGAAGGATTTGGAGAATTATTTTTTTTTAGGTTGGTAATACTGTCAGTCACATTTATGTTAAATTTCATGTCAAAATATTCATTAGTGTTTGAGATACGTGTCGTTTTGTGAGCTGCTAAAAGTGAGTTTTTCGTTTTTTGCGATGTCGAAATTTGTTGAGTAAAGAATTTGAATTAAATTTTGTTTACGGAATCAATTTTCTGCTGCGGATACGTTGAGGATGATGCAGAAAGCCTTTGGTGATGAGGCTACGTCTTTAAAAAATGTTTACAAGTGGTGTAGTGAGTTCCAAGCCGGCCGTGAACGTGTCGAAGACGAAAAGCGTCCAGGGCGACCATCAACCTCAACCGACGAGGCTCACGTTCAACAAATCAAAGAATTGGTGTTGAAAAACCGTCGATTAACAATTAGAGACCCTGCTGATGAAGTTGGCATACCGAAAGGCTCAGCCAACACCATTTTGAAGGATGCTTTGGGCCTCAAGCGCGTCAAATCTCGACTGGTACCGAAAACATTGAATTTTTTGAAAAAAAGGCGTCGCGTTGAAGTGTGTGAAACGATGCTTTCCGACTACCAGGGTATCATGAAATGCATTATAACTGGCGGTGAGACTTGGAGCTATGCTTACGACCCCGAAACAACCGATCAATCGAGCGAATATGGTGCCAAAAGAGAGCGGAGACCAAAAAAATCGCGCCAAAGTCGCTCAAAAATCATGACCTTGACTGTTTTCTTCGATTATCGTGGTGTTGTGCATTATGAATTCCTTCCAACCGGTCAAACAGTCAACAAGGAATATTATTTGAACGTTATGCGTCGTTTGCGTAACGCTATCCGCCTAAAAAGGCCGGAAAGACAATTCTTGGGTTTTACACCACGATAATGCACCATCCCATACTGCCCTCGTAATTCGTGATCATTTCGCCAAAAACACAACACATATCGTTCCGCAACCACCGTATTCACCTGACCTGGCGCCGTGCGACTTCTGGCTATTCACCAAGCTCAAAAGACCGCTCCGGGGACACCGTTTTTATACGATAGAGGAGATTCAAGCCGCAGCGAGTATATTATGCTGCTTCGATATAAAATTCGGTTTAGCTTTTGCGACTTCTGATTTTTATAAATTCTTAAAACTCATATAAAGGGTGATCCATTTCGAGATAACCTACTTTTTTTTAAGAAGAAACACCGAAATTTCAAATTTAATGGGGAAAATTTATTATCATTTGAAAGAACATTATTTGACATTTATTTTTTGAAGATCATCTCTTTCAAATATTGGCTGCGGCTACGTCGTAGATGGTACATCCGTTGATTCCAATTTTCTTGCAACTGGCGAATGACATGCCTTAATGAAAGCGGGATTGTCCGCATAGACTTTACACTATCACACCATCTTAAAGGTCAATCGACTTGCCCAAAACGTGAAATTACCTTCTCACCAAAGGGTTCTCTCGATAAATTCTTTGATTAATGCGATGTGTGGGAAGTGGGGCCATCATTTTCAAGCCTAATGTCGCCGAGATCACGAGCTTCAAATTCAGTCATCAAATAGTCGCTTATCATGGCGTGATATTTTTTGCTATTAAAGGTTATGTTGTCATCGACTCCTTCAAAAAGTGTTTTGCGAGCTTTGCGATCGAGATAAATGGTTTTTTATGAACCCACGTAACATATATGTACATAGTGATGTGAAATTGCGCATATCGAGGTCCGCTTAGACTACGTGAAACTGACTTCCATCGGATTGTATATCCTGATCAAATTGATGATTTTCTTCCACAACATTGTTTACAGAAGCTGCTTAAGTCGGTACACCTAAGTAGTGGGTTACGTTTTTTACAAGGGGTAAAAATATCAAACAAAGAATTTGTCTCAAATTGTCTAGTTCTAACCGAATTTCGTCTGCGAAATCGTTGCGAATATTGAAAACGGCTTAGGGTGATTCGGTTTTATCAAAAAAACAAACTTTCGACTGGAACAAAATCTTCGACGACGGTCGAGAGATCGTTGACTGATGAAAATATTAAGAAAATGAGGGTTAAGGTGCATGAAAATCGTCAGGCAAGTGTTAGAGAGGTGGCAAGACAGCTCGACATCCCTTACGAGTCCGTGCAAATGATTTGGTAGATGTTTTGAGCATGAAACGCGTTCACGCTCGACTCGTCCGGAGTACTGTAAACAGGCTTATTAGAACATGCTTGATCCTGTGTATTCCGATTTCACGATTTCACATTCCTGGAGAGCATTATAACAGCCAATGAGACATGAATTTATGAGTTTGACATGCAAACAAGTGAACAATCATCGGAGTGGAGGGGAAAAAACGACCCCAAACCAAAAAAAAAAAAAAAAAATACGACAAAGCCAATCAAGGTGATGCTCATTGTCTTTTTTTCGATATTTTTCGATATTTGGTGCTTTATTCATTTGCTCCAGTAAGGAGTTCTGTTTGGTCGTATAGAGGTGCTTGCGTGAGAACATTGGATCAGATCATCATCCATTAGATTTGGCTCCGTGTGATTTTTTCTTGTGCACCAAACTGAAATGCCGCTGCGTGGAACCAGTTTTCTGTCGATCGAAGAGATAAAACATAATTCGCAGAAGGAAGGCCATATCAAAAAGTGCTTATGAAAAGTGTTTCGAGGACTGCAGAAATCGTAGGCATAGGTGTGTGACCGCTAGTGGGGACTACTTTGAAGGTGATAAAATAAGTATTGATGAATAATTAAATATTTTGTGTTTTATTTACAATTTCCGTACTTTTTGCCACAATGTATCAGTTTTGCGTTCACTAAGAACAGGACGCATAAGAATCAATCAATCAGAGATACTCTGAGATTCTTGTACTGAAAACGTCGTTGTCAAAAAAGAGATGGTCTCATCTGAGTGGAAGTTTTTACCGGTGATGCTTTCATAATGAGTTTTATTTTGTCCAGCGCGACAATTCTTAGCGCAGTGGTTCGAATAATTAATCACTCAACTCGCTCTTCGAAGGTGTCCAATAGCTAAGTGTTGTTGTGTCGTACATACCAGTTTCCAAGCATCATCTATCTTTCTGTTTCTCAGTACAAACCCTGCAGTAACAGTACCTTAACAGTAACAGTTACTTAACCGAGCCTGAGTAGATTTTCCAAAGATTAAAATACATCAAGTGCTTGTCGCGCATTAAATTCCCTGACTTTTAACAATTCCGGAACTAAGTTTTCCAATTACTCTGAATTTTAAAATATGAGCTGCAATTCTGAAAACTGCAATTTTTAGCTTATACGAATATAAGTACCCCCCACCGTTTGTACCTCAGCTATTTGTTGCTCAGCTTCTAAAGCAAACACCTACCCACATAGCTTTGTATAAAAACTGTAGCGCACTCTGGCTCAAGGTCACAGTTGTGAGCATAAAATTTCTCTGAAAAACAAAATCTTATAGTACATCCTTATGTAAAACAAAAACTTTATTATTTCTTGGGCACAAGAGAAAGGGAAGTCATATGTTTGTATTTACGCAATTGCGCTTAAAGCAAATCGAAACAATGGCAAAGAGGTCATGCTGTGCGCCTTTTATAAGGTCAAAGAAAGTCTACTAGATATAATACCTGTGTATGTGTGTATGTGCTTGTTGACATTTCATTTTTATTTTCTTTTATTTACTGATTTTCTTGTCGTTGTAGAAAGGTAGAAAAGGATAATCGAAAGTAAATTGCCTTAGTGAAGTGCTGATCAAAGGATTATGCTGTTGGGCAGGTCATAGACACTGAAATTTATGTGCATATAAACTGTACATTTAATATTATCCAAATAATAAAGTGATAATTTAGAGCCGTTCAAAAAGAATAGTGCCTAAAATAGCTGCGGTCAATATTATTTACTAGCGATATCGAGCAATTGAAATTAAGCTTCTGATGTAATGAAGTCTCAAGTGTAAGTTTGCCTCTTGATGAATTTTCTTTTCTATTCTACCTGCAAATCGACATATAACCAGTCCAATAAATATCGGCTAGTAGAACCCTGATTTGTCCGTCTACAATATAGATTACACCTTCCATCGTCCAGACAACGGTGGCTTTCTATCGATAAGACAGTCTACGCATTCTTAGTAGCAGCTTCGTTGGATGTTTCGATGGTTCTTTGATGTCTGATGTGTATTAGTGGATCCATGTTTCGGTGAAAATCATTCGGATTGCGTTTAGCTAGTCTCAAAGACTGCTGTAAATTGATATAGCGGTTGTGCTAGATTTCCGAAGATAGCAATCGCTTTGCACACCATGCGGAAAGCTTTTTCATGTCCAGAATTGATATAACCAGTCACCTTATAGAGCAGTGGTTCCCAAACTTATTTTGTCTACCGCCCACTTTGAGAATAAATATTTTTTTAGCGCCCCATTTTTTCACCCATTTTAAAACCACTATAACTTCAAATTAAATTAATTAATTATTGTGACCTATATATGTATTCTAACGGAGAATTCTAAACGAAACTTTTACTATAACCCGCAACTTGAAACCTGAGCGCAGTAGGTAACATACAACGGCGCTTAGGTCTCAAGTTAACTCTTATGGACTCCACCTGCCAATAAGAATGATTATTGAAACACAACTTTATAGTATTAAAACAGATAATCTTTTATTAAAAATAAAACTAAAATAATCGATCCATATATAAAAACTAATGTGAAGGATGAATCTGATGCTGTATAATAAGTTTGTTAATATCAGGTTCCAATTTACTCAAGAACAGTCGCAAGTCGCCACGTTCGGTAAAAAGCAAACGATTTATATTTTTAGTAAGCAGTGTTGTCACAGCACAGAATCGTTGAACGATTGACCACAATCCAGGGTACAATTGCGAGATCGGTAGCCAAAATTCTTGGGAACCATTTTTGAACTTGATTTTTATATCCTTGTTTGTTGTCAATTCTATAAGTTCTTCTTCCAGCTGAGGTGACATTGCTGTGTTGACATTTGAAAACGGATCTAACACCCAGTCTGGTATTTCCCAGTTCAAAATGACCTGGTATCGTTCGGTGAAGTCAATGTGGAGGTTTTCCAAATGTTGGCAGTAGGCAAACAATTCGTCGTTACTTCATGATACTGATAAATTCGGAAAATTGTGAAACTCACGTCTGCCCAGATTCTTTTTGTGTAGAAGCAGTTTGGCTGCGAAAGCAGCAACCACGTTTTTTGTTTTAATTAAATTTTGTTTATACACGTCTGTCATGTAAGCTATATCATTCTTTGTCCTGCAATTCTGTATCTTTAGTTTCCAAGAACTCTATAACAGAGTCAAACAGGTTGTATAATCGAGTCAGACAATTGCCTCTTGATAGCCAACGAACTTCAGTATGAAACAACAAACGGTTGAAATCCTCGTCATTAGTAACACAAAGCTGATGAAATAATCTATCACTCAAAGACTTGTTGCGGGTTTTATTGACTGCTTTGATGACATATTGCAGTGATTGAAATAGTTTTTCAGTTAAGTTTCTAGCAACTAAGTGTTGTCTATGAATAACGCAATGTGCATCAAGGACATCTGGAATTTTATTTTTTAAGTATGCTATGAAGCTTTTATGGTACCCTGTCATAGCCGGAGCGCCATTCGTAGCAACTGAAATAATATTTTTCAAAGGAATCTCTTTCTCATCGCAAAACTTTTCCAATATATTGAATATGGTTTCGCCTTTTGTATCGGTATCTAAATTTCTAGCAAATAATAGTTCTTCACATATTTTCTCATCTTTAATAAACCTCACGTAAGACAACAACAATGCTTCATTAGTTGGTAAAGTGGACTCATCGAGCTGAATTGAGAATTGGCTTATCCTCAGGTGATCGCACAATGATTCAATGTTTTCAGTCATTTCATCAATTCGTCTTTGCGCAGAATTATTACTCAAAGGAATTTTTCGGATAATATCTGCGGCCGGTTTATGAAGCACGGTAGTTATTACTTCATTTATTGCTGGCAATATTAACTCTTCTCCGATGTTATGCGGTTTGCTTTTTTGAGCAATTAACAAAGAGATATTGTACGAGTCCGTTGTCATCTTGCTTGGCAGCCGCCGAAAATAGTTTTGCTACACTTGGCTGAGTATTATGCTTCTTCTCTAGGCCTTGAAAATATGCAACATTCTTGTCTCTCTTATCTGGATGCATTTTTATACCCTGAACAGGGTATATTAAGTTTGTCACGATGTTTGTAACACCCAGAAGGAAGCGTCGGAGACCCTATAAAGTATATATATAAATGATCAGTATGTTGAGCTGAGTCGATTTAGCCATGTCCGTCTGTCTGTCCGTCTGTCTGTATATATACGAACTAGTCCCTCAGTTTTTAAGATATCCTTTTGAAATTTTGCAAACGTCATTTTCTCTTCAAGAAGCTGCACATTTGTCGGAACGGCCGATATCGGACCACTATAACATATAGCTGCCATATAAACTGAACGATCGGAATCAAGTTCTCATATGGAAAACTTTCGCATTTGACAATGTATCTTCACCAAATTTTGTATAGATTATTTTCTAGGGCAAAAATGTAATATCCGAGAAAATTGTTCAGATCGGTTAACTATAGCATATAGCTACCATACAAACTGAGCGATCGGAATCAAGTTTTTGTATGGACAACTTTCACATTTGACAAGATATATTCACGAAATTTGGTATAGATTATTTTCTAAGGTAACAATGTAATCTCTAAAAAACTTGTTCAGAACGGGTTACTATAGCATATAGTTTCCATACAAACTGGACACATAGTTACTAACAGAAATGCACCTGTGAATTGTATTTAGCCTCGGTGCAACCGAAGTTAACGTTTTTTCTTGTTTTCAAATGATTTTGCAGTCTTGAAGGCTTCATTGCTTCATTCGAAAATGTTTTTAGACATAGAAGACACAAAGGCGAGGAGGAGTTTGTGGGATTTTTAGTGAATCCGAATTTAATTTATTCCGCACAGTATTGCCGTCTCTTCTTTTTTACTTCCGACATTGTTTTGCTTTGATGATTATAAAATAAATATTACATTGTTTATATTGGAATGCTTAAGCACAATTATTATATAGTAGTCCAAAAATATGACTTCTTATTTTTCCCAGAAATACATTTGTGAAAAAAGGATCTTTCTCCTTTTCATAATTCATATTAGTTGATGTTCACAAGTTGTTATTGAGAGTCGAGAGCTCATGTAGTCGTTGTCTAAGAGGCCTCCTAGCTTAATAAAATTACAAATAACCCCCCAGGCCTAAACACAACGACCCCATTTACTTTCTGGGTCTCTTACCGACCCCCTTGACACCTGCGGTGCCCACAAGGGGGCGTTATCGCCCACTTTGGGAAACATTGTTATAGAGCATCTAAGAGTTCTCTGATTTCATTGCAAAATTTTCATTCCAGGAACGTATCGAATCCCCTACCGATATTGCCTACGAGACCGTGTTTATTTTCTCTTGCGACAGTCGCGCTATTAGGCTTTAAGACTAAGTATTTATCAAACTACTGTTGTAGTACCTAAAGTTAGTAGGTGTTCCAAAAGTTTATGTTACATAAAATATAATTTACTTTTTAAGGAAACCACTCAAAAACTTCAATTTTTCTGGAAAATGTTTAGTATCATTCGAAAAACGTTTATTTTTTAAGATTATCTCCTTCAAATGTTGGCCGCGGCTCAGATCAATAAATCCGCTGATTGATTCGATGTATCACAAGCTTCAATTTCAGGCATTAAAGAATCTCTCTCCTCTTCGAGGGATCCTAGTCGTTAACGACGTGCTTAAAAATGAAGATCTTGGCTGCAGGGTGATTGCCTGTGCAGACGATGTAGCGCTTATAGTCAAAGGAAATTTCCAGAGAACCGTTTACTAATTTTCGCAGGGGTATCTCTGCGTCGCAACAAATTGGGTAGCCGTAAACGGTCTCTCCATCAACCCAAATAAAACCGAGATGGTTTTTTTTACTAAAAGATACAAGATCCCGAGGCCCCGCTGCCGAGAATGGGAGACATCCGTCTGCGGCTACAGTGAAATAACTAGGGGTCATCCTGGATAGGAAGCTTTCATGGAAGCTGAATATCGAAGAGAGAGCAAAAAAGGCATCGATCGACTCTATGATATCATAGTCAAGCCCATTATGTTCTATAGAGTCTTTATGTGGTGGGGGGTTCCGGAAAAGACCACACTTCCAAAGAAACTTGAAAGCTTTCAACGGGCGTTACTCATCCGCATGTTAGGTCCACTCCAACCATGGCACTTTATGCCATCCTACACATATTGCCCGTAGACACCGCAGCAAGTTGTATGGCTGAGAAAGGTGCCATTACGCTTTGGGTTCCTAAAAGAACACGGATCAGAAAACTTGAAAGTGTCGCCAAACCGAACTATGGCGGCTACTTCTCTACCCATGTACCAGCGAGGGAGTTGTAGTTAGAAAGAAACTGTTGGCAGGGCAAAGAGCTTCTTCACGGATGGGTCAAAGCTTGGACTATTGCAGTGTTTTCCATTCCGAAGTTGTAGCCATTAAGATAGCGACAAATTTACTGCTTCGCAGTGCAGCCTTCTTCAGAGGACCATCCATTCAGATAGCAGAGCAGCGATACTAGCCTTCAACGCACTGTTAATGAGTTCATTCGGCTACGAGGTCTGACCGGAGACTTAATTCTGGTACCAAGGGGAGCAGGAGACCTTGAACGTAACTCCAACCTACTCATGCGGACTGGCCCCTCGGGGAGTATCGTGGTGGTTGTGGTTTATACCTAAATGCGGGCAGAATTGACTTTTTGTCAAAGCACGGCAGAGGTTTTAGATGGGCCTCGAACCCGACCAAGGTGGTTAGTGTGTCCATTCCACATTGCCAATTGATAGTCAATCAAAGCATTGATTTGATCGGTTGTACTTTTGAGTAGGGTGGGGTAAGGCTGTCGTCAGCAGGTGCCTACGTTATACCTTCCGGTTGTTGTTAATGAGTTCAAGGCTAGAGTGCCTAACCATGCTATCAATAGAATTGATAAGAGTAGTGTGGGTGCCAGGCCACAGCGGAATCATAGGAAACTGTAAAACTGATGACCTGGCAAGAAAGGGCACTCAAGAACCGATAAGGGGCGGATCGGTGCTTCCGTATCCCCTTATGTTCTACGACTAAATAACCGGGCTTCGGGAAAGCTTGAAAGATCTCGTGATTTGTTTACCCTCAGTAAGGCCAGCCTATCCCTAGTTTTTGGGCCTTTAACGGGTCATTGTCTTATTGGCGTCCACGGAGTAAGGCTGGGTATCCTACGAGACGCCATCTGCAAAAGCTCTATGGAAAAAGATGAGGTGGAAACAGTTTAACACTTCTTTCTTGACTATCCCGCGTTTGCGAGGTCAAGATTTAAACACTTGGGAGCGCATACCTTCAGATATCCCACCAAACTGAAGGAAATTAAACTTTTGTGCAAATTTGTATTGGTCACTGGAGTTCTTCTTTTCTACGGCCTCACAAAAGACTGCACACCAGTATTGCTGTAGAATCTCGGTCCATCAACTCTCAGAATTTATCGCATCACACTCGCAAAGACATATTCGTCCGTGTATTCACAATATAGTATCCTGGCAGTTCTACTACGTGGGAAATAAATTGAATGCAAAAAATGAGTTTAACCCTCAATTAATGCCGACGCTTGGTACTCCAGCTCGATACACTTGTAATACGCGGCACTACAGCGCTATAATGATTACAACGTATGCGAGGCTACACCGTTAAATTGCATTTATGCTTCATGCCCCGCTAACAGCGCACGCAGCCACAATAGAGGCCACAGCAAGCGAACACGAATAACACTGGTCTTTATCAACACTATTAACAACGGCGCAATTTAAATGAATTTCCATTAATTGAAAGTTTTAAAAAGCAATTATTACCATTACATCCATTACGAAGTTATTGAGGCGAATTGAATTGCAGGTAATGGCTGGTTGCAAACAGCGAGAGATGCAACTACGTGAAGCTATGGTCAGCTGGTGCAGGAAATTTCCACAGCTCCGGTCACTTTTTTTGACATACAAACACACATACTTGTGTGTGGGCATATGTATGTGTTTGTATTGATATACATAGTTCCCCACTTGAACTACTGGTAGTCACAGCTACAGACAAACTGACACACACACACACACACAAAGAGCTGTGCTGCACATTTTTAACCTTGTTTATATTTAATTTTATTTTACATTTTCCCTTCGGTTCAATCTTTATAACGGTTTTTGTTTTGCCACCATATCCTGCTTTCGTTTCTGCGTCAGCGCTCAGACGGCAGCCGTCGTTGATGTTATTATTATTGCTACGATTCCTTTGCTGTTGGAAAATAGTTTACAGAAAATGAAGGCTTCGCTGTTGACGCGCATATTATGCACGTACAATGCAAAAACAACAAACATTTCAATCATCTTTGGCAGCTAACGGTAGTCGGCTCTTTGGATGGACAGCCAAGCATAGCGCTCCTGACGCTTCTTCTTCTTCCGTTCGCTTAGTTAAGAGGCCATTTTACGTAGTTTCCCGTTTTACTAACAGATATTTATTGTGGTTGGAAACTCGGTTTTATGTCAAAGACAAATATTTAAATAAATAATTTGCCATAAATTTGATTAAATGTGGTTGAGAGCGATCGCAATAACATTTTTAAAAGAGGAAGTCCATACAGTTATGCATTTTCAAAATTTTTGATAGTTAGATAAAAAAGTGTATGCCATACTATTAATGAAAACTCTTACTTTTCCAACACTATATGGTATGACACAATGTGATTGGTAGCACAGAAGATATACGACATCAACAACATCTATTGATCAAATACGAAAAGACTTTTTGGACTTTAAAGTCTCGGACGCTTCTTTCTAATTCTGTTCTGTTCAAGACATAATAAATATTTGCTTAAGAAACTACATTCATCCGAAATATATTTTAGGTGGCAAAAAGGAAATTGTTGGCAGACTAAATATTTATGGATCTTGAAGGTTATAACTGGAATTGTCCCATATTTTTCTGCTTTATTCGCGTAGACACCGCGGTTATAGCCGATTTTACAACAGCGCGCCAGTCGTATTCCAAGTGTAGCTAGGTCTTTCTCCACTTGACCTTTCCAACGGAGTTGAGGTCTTTCTCTTCCTTTCTTTCCCCCGACGGATACTGCGTCGAATACTCTCAGAGCTGGAGTGTTTTCACCCATTCGGTCGACGTGACCTAGACAGTGTTACCACAGTCTCTTAATTCGCTGAACTATGTCACTGTTGCCGTATATCTCGTACAGCTCATCGTTCCATTAACTGAGGTATTCGCCATTGCCAATGTGCAAATGACCATAAATCTTCCGCATAACCTTTCTCTCGCAAACTTGTAACGCCGACTCATCAGCTGTTGTTGTTAGCCATGCTTCTGCATCATATAGCAGGTCGAGGATGATGAGTGACTTGTAGAGTTTGGTCTTTTTTCATTGAGAGAGAAATTTACTTATCAATTGCGAAGTAGCACATGTTGGCAAGAGTTCTTCTTTCCATGAAGGGTGTTTTTTGAGTGGCAGGTTCCAAACTCAGCGTACAACCCTGGGGAAGGATATTTCGCCTTCTCACTTTAACTCGACTTCAAACGTATGTTTTTTGACTACCCAGAAGATACTGGGTGTAAGTCGTCAGCTGCTTGAGCCACATGTAAAAGAATCGTTTCTGGACACTTCCAAGTGAATGGCGCTCAGAGAACTTTCCTCACCAGCGTATACTTCTACGAAAGGCTCCATCCTATATTCCTTTGTGATACTATTTAAGTTGTTCAATTTTGCGTATAATCAATGGAAATGCAAATAGTGGTATACATAACCTCCACTTCAATCAGTAATTTTTACGAATTAAACTGTACGTAGGTTGCTATATATATTTCTGGCCTAGGCAACACTAAGTGTTGCCAGGTGCAATCTGACATTTCCATTGGAAAGTTTGACATTTTTTAGTATAACATCACTCAGAACGTTTTGTTATTTAATCGTGCATTGTTTTATTTACAGGGAACTAAAAAATTCATCTCGGCCAAAAATGGAATTAACTCGTGAACATTTTCGTGCGATCATTTTTCACAACTTTCGACGTGGATTATCACGACAAGAGTGCATCAATGAACTAAAATCTTTATATGGCTATGAAGCACCATCCTATATCACTGTGAAAAACTGGTACAACGAATTCAATCGTGGCCGACGCTCGCTCAAAGATGAATTCCGTGAAGGTCGTCCAAAAACAGCCGTTGTGCCAGAAAACATCGATGCCGTACGTGAACTGATAATGCAAGACCGTCATGTAACATACCTTCAGATAGAGGCATGCCTATGCATTTCTTCCACCAGCATACATTCGATATTGCATGAACACCTGGCCGTAAAAAAGGTTTGTTCTCGTTGGATTCCGCACAATTTGACAATCGCTCCAAAAAAGGCTCGTGTGGATTGGTGTAAAGAAATGCTGAAAAAATACGATCTCGGTGCTTCAAAAGACGTTTATAAGATCGTCACAGGTGACAGGTGACAGGTGAATCATGGATCTATGCGTATGAGCCCGAAAAAAAAACAGCAATCAACCGTGTGGGTCTTCCAAGACGAGCCAAATCCAACGAAAAAAAAAACATTTTCGTTGATAAATATGCCTATTTCCATTATTAGGTCAGAAATATATATAGCAGCCCTCGTATTAATGAAATTTGATGCGGCCAATAAAGCACAATTTAACAGTTTGTAATCATATTAAAAATCTATATCTATATCTGCAGCAATCAATCTTCTGTGGTTTTAATAATGACTGTCCATTAATTTAGTTACGAATTTTTTTCGTTAATCCTGCTTGTGACGAATATGAAAATACTGAGGGAATGCCTTAGATTACTTTCGATTTGCCGGCAACTAATTAAGACATTTTAAACGACAACAAAACGGCACTTGCCGCTGTTTGTGTCGTCGGCAATGCGAAGTATGACAGCGTCATTAACATTGGATTAATGAGGCGAAGAAAGCTGTGTTGGAATGTGGAGGCAATGCAGAGGCATGTAAAGAAGGAACTGCATAGCTCAGTTAGCGAAACGAGGGGTGGTGACCGTTGTTCAATATACATTGTGGAAGAAGTGAAACGTGAAGACTCCCCATGCTACAGATAGAGAGTCATACTTGCTTGACAGTTAACAATTTGATATCGAAGTGAAGTATAAATTGAAAATGTCAGAATGACTTATGTACGAACTTTCGCTGATATTCAATATTTCGTGTTTTCTGTAAAATAAACTTACAAACATAAGTATTTCAATAATATATTTTTCGATAAGAATAGATAATTGCGTTCTGAAAAATGTCCTCGGAGTTTGCACATTGTCTTGGGCAAAAAGCCATGAAAAATGTATTATGAGTGTGGCTTTCGGCCTGGAAAGTCAATAACTGACGCCAAATGTGGGAAAAGACCCGTGAAAAGAGGATCGACACTAAATCTTCGACGTTTTTAAAACTGATTTTGACAGCACGAAAAGAAGCTGTCTTTATGCCACTATATCTGAATTTGGTATCCTTGAAAAACTAAAACGGTTGAGTTAACTGACGTTGAGTAATACCAAAAGCTCCGGCAGGACCGAAGAGGACCACTCTGAGCTGGTCGATACCAAACGAGGTGCGACTTCTTCAATCCACTAATGGGGAAAATAATAGTGTAATAGCTGCTGACGTACGACGATTAATATTGATACCATTGGCCTCAACAACTGCGTCGTTAGTTCTGCTTTCTCCAGACTGGACAAGGAAGTGAAGCAAATGGGTTTGATAATGAACGGGGGCAGGACTAAATATCTCCTGTCTCGCTGCTGTATGGTGGTATGGTATGAACGATGACAACATCTGATGAAAGGTTCTGCGGAAGATTTATGGTCCTTTGCGCATTGGCTACGGCGAATACCGCAGTCGATGGAACGATAAGCTGTATGAGATATACGGCGACATTAACATAGTTCACCGAATAAAGAAACAGCGACTACGCTGGCTCGGTCGTGTCATCCGAATAGATGAAAAAACTCCAACGCTGAGCGTATGCGCCGCAGTACCGGCCGGGTTAAGCAGATGACGAGAAAGACCTCCATTCCGTAAGAAAGGCCAGGGGGAAAAGGACCTACCTGTTAGAGGAATAACTAATTGATCCAAACAGCGAAAAGGAAGAGCGTCTGGTGCACAGTCGAAACTCGGCTATAACCACGTAAACGGCGTCTACGCCAATAACGAAGAAGAAATTATTCAACAAATAACTTTCATTAAATTTTGTGTGCAGAATCAAATTTCGCGAAAGGTTCAGGTCAAAAATCAAGGTTATGTTGACAGTTTTCTTCGATTAGACAGGACAAACTGTCAACAAGGAATAGGAAAGTTTCATATAAATTGGACCATAAGGTTAGGTTAGGTTAAGAGATCGATCATTGAACAATTGGAATGAGTCTGTTGTGGTACCTACTACTCCTATATTGTATCATAGGACCCTGACATATGGATAAAGTGGTTTGAGCCTATTTCAAACTTGTTAAAACTACATAGTAATAT
The DNA here is from genome assembly GCA_037783105.1 of Bactrocera zonata. Taxonomy (NCBI): domain Eukaryota; kingdom Metazoa; phylum Arthropoda; class Insecta; order Diptera; family Tephritidae; genus Bactrocera; species Bactrocera zonata. The sequence continues at coordinate 36,567 of JBAWJQ010004039.1, read as the reverse complement.
CAGTTTCGACTAAATATTTTAGTTAGTCGAAGGTAAGACTGCCGAAATGTTATAAACTTGGTCTTGCAGAGGCTGGACAATGAAGCAGATAAGACAAGGTTTTTAGACTTACCGCATAAATGTCTATCGAACAGTGTCTAATTGCCAGCGCCCGGGAAGTGTATGCGAAGTCCATAGGTCTAGTGTTAGAATGCAATATGCGAAGAGAGATCCAACTCGGTCCCATTCTAAGAAGAGTGGAGCAAAGTTGTCCCCTCTGACAAGCACATCAGCTTTGCGCAGCTACCAGCGTTTCCGCTATAACCCGCCAGAGCTCTACGCTGGTAATGCTATTCTGCTGCCGGAGTGCACGTTCCTCTCCCCAAAAGACGCTGAAATTCGTAGCATTACGAGTATAACCAAAGCAGTCACTTCTGCCTGAAAAACACAACAGTGGTCTGTTAGCCTAAAGGTAAGATTGATGGAGAGCTCCTTAGTGAAAAGTACCCTCGAACCATCCTTCCTAAATTGGTCCAATAATGTCAAGAATTGGTATGGTAAGTTTAGATGTGAATGACTCTAAAGTGAAGTTGCTCGAGATAGCAGGCACTCTAAAGATATCAACTGAACGTGTACATCATATCATTCAAGAATATTTGGATATAAGAAAGATCTGTGCAAAGTGGATGCCCCGCGACGAGGTAATGATTTGGAACAGTGTTTGGAGATATTTAAGCGTAAAAAATCCAATTTTTGCTTCGATATGTGACAATGGATGAAATATGTCTCCATCATCCCAGAGGACTGCATACGATGAACCCGCTCCAAAGCGTGGAAAAAGGCACAATTCGGCTGGCACGATGGTGATGCCTGTATTTTGGGATGAGCATAGAATAATTTTTATTGGTTACCTTGAAAAAAGAAGCACCATCAAACCATCAACAGCGACTATTACATAGCGTTACTGGACCGTTTTAAAGGCGAAATCACCGAAAAACCACCGCATTTATAGGAAAAGAAAGTGACGCTCCACCAAGACAATGCGCCGTTTCATAAGCCGGTCAAAACGGTGACAAAACTCCATGAATTGAGCTTCAAATTACTTCTGTATTCATCGTATTCTGCATATCTCTCCCCCAGCAAGTATTTCCTATACTCAAATCTCAAAAGAAATTTTCGTCGAATTATGATTTGATCGCGAAATCCACTTCGTCGTGCCAATAAAATGGCTAAAAAACTGAAAATATCCGACCGCAGCATCCGACGCATATTGAAAAACGAGCTCAAGGTCAAGCCTTACAAGTTCCAAAAGGCCCATGATCTCATAACGGAGCAGCAACAAGTAAGACTTGAGAGAGTGAAGCAGTTGCTTCGCTTGGCCGAAAGCGGTCAAATACCGAATATTGTGTTTTTTGACGAAAAAATTTTTCCAATTGAGCAATTCGTAAACTTTCAAAACAATAGAGTTTACTTGACCGACCGTTCATACGAGAATCTAAGTCATCGGTTGGCCACCAAGAGGCAGCACCCGCCACAAATAATGGTTTGGGCCGCAGTCACCGCAGATGGGCGTTCTCCAATTGTTTTCATCGAGCCTGCCGTCAAAGTAAATGCGACATATTATTGTGAAAGTGTTCTGGAGGCTGCTTTGGAGCCGTGAGCAAACAACATTTCGGTCGCGAACCATGGACATTTCAACAAGACTCAGCACCGTCTCACAAAGCGTGAGTGAACCGAGAATGGCTGAAAAACCACGTTCCGAACTTCATTACGACCATACTATGGCTCTCGCATTCACTAGATGGGAATCCAATGGATTGTTCTCTCTGGGCCATTTTGGAGAGCAAGGTCCGAAGTAAAAAATACACCAGTCTCGAGATGCTAAAGAAAGCCATTGTCCGTGAGTGGGCCAAAATACCGGCAAGTCACATTCGGGCAGCTTGAGATTCGTTTTTTGACCGTCTCGTTCCAAAGTTAAGACAAGGGGTGGTCATATCGAGCAAAAGTGAATTGGTTCTGAATTTATGATTATTTTCACACATTTTGAATTTTATAATAAATAAAAATAGTTTTCCAAACCGAATTTATAGCTTTTTCACTTCGAGTGCCGGACCCTGTAATCGAGACATTACTTAATATTAACTTTCATCGAAGCAGATAAATAACCAAGGTCATTTACAGTTTAGATTCCCTTGTTTTTTCATTTTAAATTAACTTTACTTAAGCCGAGGGACTCGAAAATTTAAAAGCTCCATGGCCTTTTTATATACCATATATGCGCATATATGCAGGCAGGCCTTAACTCAATTGTAAACTTAATAAACACATTTGCATATTATTTTTTAGTCATTTAATCCTTTTTCCTTTCAAATGAATATTCATGTCTGTGTATTTTTTAGCGAAAAAATCACTTCTTGGAAGGAATATTGAATTTATTAGCACATTTAAAGCCTTTAAATGAATTCCCACTTAAGCGCAGCAGCGTGAAATGTCAACGGTCGGCAGCTCGCTGCTCCGCAACAGGTTACCGAACATTGCAGATGACAGTTTCGCCAAAGCACCCACACATACTCACACACGTACGTGAACAATGCACAAGCATTGACGCTCGCGGGGCGGACTAACAAAGCCAAGCTATAAAGCAAAGAAGAGTGTCAAACAAAAGTGGCGGGAAGTTATCTGACGCAGTTGTGATTGTGCACAGCGAATTGAGGCTATGTGACAAAGGATAATTGTGGTGACAAAGGCGAATCGCAACACTATGGGCGGTAGGCGGTGGGCGTGGGAAAAGGGTATCTTAATTTGCAATGCAAATCACGTGCAGTGTAAAATGCAAACAGAAAAATGAAAACAAAAGCGACAATGACGACGGCTGCCATTCAGCTTTGTCCTAAGCCTCCGTCAATTGGGTGTGTGCGTGTGTGTTTGTAAGCATGTAAGCGTGTGGTTGTATGGAGATGAGACGAACTTCGCCAAACAAAATTGCGTCATTTCATGCGCACTACGCGGAATGGGTCACATGGCGGTTTGCGAAAGCCACATATATGCATAAGCAGTCGTAACAAAGCAAAAAATGTTCAAACACCTATTGTTGTTGCTTTATATTGCGTTTTTCTTTGGCATAGCGGATTGTTGCTTGCTTTTTGAGTATCACATTTTTGTTACTAATTTGTAACGTACTTCAGTTTTTAAGGATTTGAAGTGAAAAGCTTAACGAAATCCCGTTATTTAAATCTGTATGAGAAAATAACCGTTGTTGGGTATGATTTTAAAAGGTATCATCGGTGTTTCTTGTGATTTTTGCTGATTTATAAGGTGACATTGTATTTATTTTGAAAATTCTTTATTTATTCTTCCACATCAATTTCATCCTCATCAAAGTAATCCCCTCCCGGACAATGGATTTATGCCAACGGATTTTCCCATCTTCGAAACACTGGTTGTACTCACTTTCCGGGATGGCCTTCAGTTCCGTCTTCGCTGCGGCTTGAATCTCCTCTATCGTATAAAAACGGTGTCCCCGGAGCGGTCTTTTGAGCTTGGTGAACAGCCAGAAGTCGACGGCGCCAGATCAGGTGAATACGGTGGTTGCGGAACGATATGGGTTGAGTTTTTGTCGAAATGATCACGAGGGCAGTATGGGATGGTGCATTATCATGGTGTAAAAACCAAGAATTGTCTTTTCACAATTCCGGCCTTTTTAGGCGGATAGCGTTACGCAAACAACGCATAATGTTCAAGTAATATTCCTTGTTGTTTGTTTGACCGGTTGGAAGGAATTCATAATGCACAACACCACGATAATCGAAGAAAACAGTCAACATGACCTTGATTTTTGAGCGACTTTGGCGCGATTTTTTTGGTCTCGGCTCTCTTTTGGCACGATATTTGCTCGATTGATCGGTTGTTTCGGGGTCGTAAGCATAGATCCAAGTCTCATCCCCAGTTATAATGCATTTCATGACACCTGGTAATCGGAAAGCATCGTTTCACACACTTCAACGCGACGCCTTTTTTCCAAATAATTCAATGTTTTCGGTACCAGTCGAGATTTGACGCGTTTGAGGCACAAAACATCCTTAAGAAATGTATTGGCTGAGCCTTTCGATATGCCAACTTCATTAGCAAGGTCTCTAATTGTTAATCGATGGTTTTTCAACACCAAATCTTTGATTTGTTGAACGTGAGCTTCGTCGGTTGAGGTTGATGGTCGTCCTGGACGCTCTTCGTCTTCGACACGTTCACGACCGGCTTGGAACTCACTATACCACTTGTAAACATTTTTTAAAGAAATAGCCTCATCATTAAAGGCTTCCTGCACCATCCTCAACGTATCCGCAGCAGAAAACTGATTCCGTAAACAAAATTTAATGCAAATTCTTTGCTCAACAAATTTCGACATCGCAAAAAACGAAAAACTCACTTTTAGCAGCTCACAAAACGACACGTATCTCAAACACTAATGAATATTTTGACATGAAATTTGACATAAATGTGACTGACAGTACTACCAACCTAAAAAAAAATAATTCTCCAAATCCTTCGACGCGTGCAGTTTAAATTCACATGTCACCTTAGTTTTTGAACATAGTAGTATATATATATATATTATCTGAAGGGTATATATAAGTCTGCCGCGAGGTTTGTAAAAACTGGAAGTATGTATACTTCGGAGACCTTATAAAAAATATGTTACAGTTTTTTTTCAATAAGAGCGCTACAAAAGTTAAAAAAAGAGAAAAGCAGTTTGGGATATCAATGAAATTCGTTATTCCTGTGAAAGTACATTTGATACCATTATGTATGGAACTCGAACTACGGGCACGCTTGCAGAAGTCCCGACGCAGAACCAAATTTTCGACGGTTTTCAAGCATAAATCGACTGATAATGCTGCAATTTGACGTTCGACATTTGTACAAAGTTCATCAATCGTCGCTGGCTTGTTGGCTTAGACCATAGACTTGACGTAGCCCCACAGGAAATAGTCAAATCGCACGATCGAGGCGGCCTACTAACTGGGTCATTTCGTAAGTTCCACCTTCACCAAACTTGGTTTTCAATAAAACCATTGCAACATTCGCTGTGTGGTTTGCGGTGTCGTCCTGACGGAACCACATATTTTTGAAGTCCACGTCATCCAATTCAGGCCTAAAATATTCGGTTATTATTAAGCAGTAGCGATTCCCATTCACAGCTACGTGCCGGTCTTGATCATAATTGAAGAAATACGGCCCAATGCCGCCGCCGATTCATAAACCGCACCAAACCGTAATTTTTTCGGCATGCAATTATGACTCAAGGAGTACCTGTGGATAGCTGCCAGACCAATAACGCATATTTTGCTTATTGACGAAGCCATTCAGCTAGAAATGAGCTCCATCTTTGAAGATGATTTGTCGATGAAAATCCGGACCATTTTCAAGTTGTTCTTGCTCAGCCCAATTCACGAACTTACGATAATTTTGTTGGTCAAGCGGCTTCAGTTCTTGCGGCAGTTTGATCTTGTAAGGATGTGGGCCAAGATCATTTCTCAAATTTCGCCGTAACGACATCACAGAGAAGCCCAATGCCTGATTTGGGTCATCCCCAATCGATGCGGTATTGACGGCTATATTCTCGACACTAAGGGCACTTCTTTGTCTCACTGGCACGCGAACATTTTAAAATGTGCCTGTGGGCTCAAATTTTCTCACTAGACGCTCAATTGTTGACTTGACAGGACGATTATGTTGACCATAAATTGGACGTATCGCTCTTAGAGTTGAGGTAACTGCTTCCGAATTTCGGTAGTAAATTTTAATGATAATTTCGACTCGTTGTTGGATTGTATATCCTTTCCATGGCGAATTGGCAAACCTTACGAAGAGAAATGTCAAAAGAGCGAAAAAAAGATGGCGTCGTGTTTTTGTTTTTGCAAAAATTGTTGTTTTTTATTCAATATAGCTCCCTTCATGGGTGATATACGTACACTAATTACAGCGGCCCTCCAACTTTTTGATACCAATTTGTTCTTTGTTTCAAAATAGGCCTCGGCGAAAATTTCTTCGCATAGAGCGTTATTTTAGGAAATAGTCGTTGGAGACTAAATAGGAGAATAAGGTGGATGCGGTAGCAATTCGAAGCCCAATTCTTGGATTTTTGCCATGACTTTCAAGGACTTCTAACGCGGTACATTGTCTTGGTGAACATAACTTTCCTTTTCTTCAAATGCAACCAGTTTTCAGCGAGTTCGTCCTTCAAACGGTCTAATAATGCTATGTAATATTAGTCAATAAAAACGTGGGCATCAAAATACAAACGCCGTCACCATATCAGCCGACTGTTGCAATTTTTTCGCGCTACGGGTTGATCGTGTGCAGACCACTTGGATGACTGTCGATTGGACTTCGGAGTGTATTGTTAAAGCCATGTTTCCATTATCACATATTGATCGAGGAACATATCGGTTTATTATGCTTGAATATCTCCATTGACTCAGTTTTAACTTTATTTATTTATTAGCCAGTCCAGCCTCCATAGGCAGATCAAAAAGAATTCTTTGAACCTCGTTACTGTTTGAAGTTCGAAGTTTCGAAAGTAGCTTTTTGACAGAGTATTAAGGCATCAACCGAAGCAAAGATACGCCGACAATGCTCAAAAAGTTATACGTTGCAATTGAGAGTCATCGAAGATTTACTCTCAAGAGCTCAAACCAAGATTTATGAAATAAAGTGCTAATGCTTATTGCGGTGGGAAATATTCAAACTTTTCAACTATCTGTAAGGAAAAAGAAGGAGAAAATTGGGTATCATTAAAGTCGACCATAGTCGTCATCTTGTGTTGCTTGAATTAATCGCGAGGGTCGACGGAAGCAGTTGTGATTGATGCTGCAGAACTGATCTCGAAGGTGTGAGATTGCCTCTTACGCCGGCCTCCTGTCAAACCTGCGCCTGTAAACAAGATAATATATCGTTGATTGTTGTTATTACTGTAGTAAATTACAGATGGACATAACAATTCTCCATATTTGTGGGTTAAACAAGATGATTCACTTTCTCCATAGTTGTATCGCCTTTCGCCTTTATCTAATATCTAATGAAATTACCACCAATACACCTTAAACACTGATAATAGCTGTAATTAGTAGAGAACAAGGCTACTTCTCTCGCACTGTCTAACCTAGCATACGTATGTACAAGGACGAGCTACAGGTAAGCACATTACACATCTAATTACTATTCTCTAGCTGGAGGCGACCAGCAAACGCAATCCACAGCAAGCACTCAACCGTTTACAATTCAATGGTGGGTTATTCGCAATATTATTAGCGAGTGTACACCGCTATTTATACACGTATATGTCGGAACGAACACACCTGTAGCTCATCAAATACTCACATATTAGGTGGATGTGTCAGTGAAATGACTGTGAATGACAAGCTGACCACCGGAAGCAGTAACACAGCCAGGAATTGCTAGTGAGGCGGTAAATTCATAAATATTTAATGCCTCAGCTGTGGATGTAAAGCTGTATAAATATATATATAATAACGATGTATACAGTTGAGCTCCTCTAAGTCGAACTACTATAATCCACAAAAAAAAATATTCGAATTAGAGAGACGGCGTGTTTTGGAGGCAAATTTGTCTAAAATTTGACATCTATTGCCAATTGGAGAATTCGAGTTATGGAGAACTTCGAGTTATAGAAGTTCGCATTATGGAAGTTCAACTGTATCCGTTACTTGTTACCTCATCCGTTCTCTTGTAGTGAAAATCAATGTGAAGGGCTTTGGCTTGGCGATAAACGAACTTAGTTAACGCATATAAATAAAAAGGCAATAAAAGGTCATACGTTGCGTCCGTCACATGTGTACAAATATATTTACTTATATGCATTACAAACATCCCGGTCGGAAAGAATTGAATAAAACAATATATTCTTCTTAGAAAATTCTTTACAGAGAGTGAATTTTTGTAATAAAGTTGAACGATTTGGCAACGTTGTTCAGGCATAAGTTTTTCCACGATGAAATGGCAAACAATATTGAACAAAAATAACATGACAGCTTGGCACGACTTATGCGTGATCTGTCAAAAAAAAAAAGGCTGTTGAAAAAATACCTCTATTTAGTGATCTATCGTTTATTGAAAAGGTCTAAAGTTCTGGTCCATTGTGGGAGAATACCACAAATCCTCATAAACAAATCAAGGCATCTGTGGTTTAACCTGTGCTGATAACAGCAGTAAATGAAAAAAGTGCGTTTAGCATTTAACAGAAGTTTTAGCATTAAAAAGGAGGGGTGTTTCAACTGTCCAATTCGTATTATCAGAATTTTCAAGATACAAAATAGTGCCGAGACCAAGCTCAAAACTTTCTACTAAGCGGTTTAACGTCATTTATTGAATCAGTCTGAAAACCGAGGAGTCTACAATGGTCTTGGGATGTGAGCTTGCAATCAAAGCGGTTTAATATATTTTGGAGATTATTTTATCTGCTTATGAGATTGTGGCTCAAGCTCGTAAAACGCTGAACATTATGAGATAACAAAATTATCTAAACCGTGCAAAACTAATAATGCAACTCTGTGCTATTCTCCTATTATTTACTGAAAATCAATTTGGCTAGTGGACTACTGAGTCGTAGACCGGTTCTATCAGAAGTGACATATGTGTATGTTTAAAAATATTCTTAATATGCGTTCAGTTTTTGAAATATCTTTCTGAAATTTGGCACACGTTCTTTTCTTTTCAAGTATCTACTCACCGATATTGGGCCACTGTAGCATATAGCTGCCCTACAAACTGAATGATTGGAGTCAAAGCCTTCTATGGAAAACTTTTCTATTTGAGAAGATATCTTGATGGAATTCGACTTGGACTATTATTCAAGGCAGTGCTAAAATCTGCGATTATAGCTGTCATGCAAGATAACCGATCAAAATCAAATTTTTCCACAACGGATGCATATAAAACTATGAAAATACCTTAATCATATTGTACTAAACGCGCCAACGAAAATATGCGTGCATAAGAATACTTGTATATCATCATATATATCCTCAGAGACATACATATGTATATATATAATGGTACTAAATAAAAGCATTTGGCGATTATTGCTCGTAATAACACTGAAAATTGCGTAGAGAATGCAGTAATTGCAATTAGAGGCGACAATGAATGGCACCCATACTTACGTGTTTGTGTGTATGTTTGTATATGGTACACGTGCGTATATATGCATATATATAATTGTGTATATATATAGTATATATAGTAAATATATATGTGTAGCTGTGTGTACGCAGTGTATGTGGCATATCAATGGCTAAGTGAATGAATGAAATATTTACGGAATTCTAGCGGAATGGTGGGCAAGATGACGTGCAAAAGGCAAAGGACGTGGAGAGCCCACGAGCAAGCGACGTAAAATGAATGTAAAATAACGGCACAATAAACATATCAAGCAAAGAAATAGTAATTGACATCGATTGATATTCAAATGCTTAAGGACACGTATAGGCCTGGTATGTAACGGTAAATGGCAATGTCAATTATTAACGATTACATGACGTTGAACTTGTCCTTGCCATCTTTATATGACTACGAGCGGATACGAGTATAATAAATAAATATATATATATATATATATATATATATATACGAGGTGTGTTCAAAAAGTATCGCGAATCGTAACTGACAGTTTTCTTCGATTGCAGGGGCGTGGTGCATCATAAGTTCTTGCCACAGGGAAGAACGGTCAATAAGGAATATTACTTGCAAGTTATGCGCAATTTGCGCGAAGCAATCCGCCAGAAACATCCGGATTTGTGGAAGAACAAAAATTGGCTGTTGCACCACGATAACGCCCCTGCTCACACACATCGTTGCTTGTGCGCGACTTTTTGGCCAAAAACAACACACTAATGATGCCGCAGCCACCGTATTCGCCAGATCTGCCCCCCTGTGACTTTTTCTTGTTCCCTAAACTGAAGAGGCCTATGAAAGGACGACATTACGCTTCTCTTGACGAGATAAAGACGGCATCGAAGGAGAAGCTGAAGAAGATAAAAAAAAAATGATTTTTTGCAGTGCTTCGAAGATTGGAAAAACCGTTGGCACAAGTGTATAATATCTCATGGGGATTACTTTGAAGGGGACAAAATTGATATTCATGAGTAAATAAATAATTTTTGAAAAAACTCAAAATTCGCGATACTTTTTGAACACACCTCGTATATATAAAGTGGTGTTTAGCACAGGAGTGTTTGCCAATAACCGCACAAGAGCGAGACGGCTCTTAAGGCTAACCACTAATTCTGTACTAGAGTACAATTATATATTTCTATGCATATGTTTGCTTGTTTGTATGTATGCTAGGCCACAATTAAAGTAAACTGATTTGCTATTTGCCACCTACCAATGCCGCACCCCGCACGCTTATCAACCAGCTGAGCCGCCAGTACTTCTCCAACACTTTGCATTTGTATTATTGACACAGATGATTTAAGTTGTTGTTGTTGCTATTTTATACATATTTGTACACCATGCTAATATTCGTAGTTGTACGTTTGCTGCCACCTTTGGCTGTTCGCGCGTGCACGTCGCTTCACGCGTAAATCCAAATAAATGGTTGGCTTATGCACGTGCTTCGCTCTGCGTTTTGTTTCTACTTCCGTTTCCGGTGACAGCGTTATGGCGCGGTTTTTGTTATGTAAAAATTTATATGTTTTTTGTGTGTAAACTTAAAGCTGCGCATTTGGTAAGCGAAATAATTGAAACATAATATTTGACAATTCGTGAAATTCGCTTTCGCATTTAGCATTTTGGACGCACAACAATGTGGTTTGCGGCGGCCACGAATGCCGCTTTCATGTAAGCTTAAAATGTTGGAAATTTAATGAATATTTTGCAATAATTTATGAGAGAAAACCGAAAATAAAATAAAAACATGTAATTTCAAGTGCATTACTTGCTTAAGCATGGCGGTAGTGTAGACAGTGTACATGGCGTATGAGTGACGGCTGTGAAGTGAAGTTGCGCGTACTGAAGAGCGCAGTTATTTTTTTGCGTAGCGGTAAAAATTAAGTTGCCTTTGTTGCAATTCGCAAAAAAAAGAGGAATAATTAAAAAACTAAAAACCAGAGTTAACTATTAACGCCTATATGAAAGATTATAAGGAGATGTTTAATCTTCCTTTTGATGGATAAGTTTACATGGCAGCTACATATTACATTATTGTGTTCCGTTCTGAACAATATATTGGGAGTTTATGGCGTTTTTTTGTGAAATAATCTATTCCAATTTTTATGAAGATATCTTTGCAAATAAAAAAGTTTTCCATACAAAGTCTCGATTTTGATCGGTCAGTATGTATGGCAGCTATATGTTATAGTAATCCGATCTGAACAATTTCTTCAGATATTGTGGCTTTGTGTTTAGTAATAATATGTGCCAAATCTAATGGGGATATCTTTGCAAATATAAAAGTTTTCCATACAAAGACTCGATTTTGATCGGTCAGTTTGTATGGCAGCTATATGGTACAGTAATCCGATCTGAACAATTTCTTCAGATATTGTGGCTTTGAGCTTAGTAATAATATGTGCCAAATCTCATGGAGATATCTTTGCAAATAAAAAAGTTTTCCATACAAAGACTCGATTTTGATCGGTCAGTTTGTATGGCAGCTATATGTTATAGTAATCCGATTTGAAAATTTTTTTCGAATATTGTGGCTTTGAGCTTAGTAATAATATGTGCCAAATCTCATGAAGATATCTTAGCAAATAAAAGTGTTTTCCATACAAAGACTCGATTTTGATCGGTCAGTTTGTATGGCAGATATATGTTACAGTATTCCGATCTGAACAATTTAAGCAATAATATGTGTCGAATTTCGTGAAGAAATCTTAGCAAATAAAAAAGTTTTCCAAAGTTTTTCAAAGAATCGATTTTGATCGGTCATTTAGTTTGCAGACGACAGATTTTATTGGTCAACATTTTTTATTTTAACTAAAGATAGAGCTTATACAAACAAACGTCACATTATCCATAAGTTTCTGCAAATAAATCATACCATTATCATAATCAATATTATCATTTAACTCCAATTGTAGTATTGTAGGGTACGTCAAGTGAAGAGTCTATGTTCTTCAAACCGGCTACGACTGACTAAAATTCGGCCAGTTATCTGTCAGATAAAATGAGTTATGGTTAAAAGGGGGGTGGGGGGTAGGTTTTTTCCAAAAGGACAGAATACTTTTTAAAATGAAAATTAAAAAAAAAAAATTGGAATACGTAGGTTGGCTTGTATATTTCAGGATTTGAGAACAAAAGCAAATACTAACCATCGAAAATCGTTCTATAGCTGCTCAAAATGTTCTCCAATAAGATCTACACACTTTTGCATGTATTTAAACAAACTGCTGAAGCACTTTTGACACTCTGGTAACTCCAAAACACGCGCTCTATGCGTATCAACCGCCGCTTCAGCTGTCGAAAAACGATGAACTCTTAATTTATCTTTTACGAACTGAAATAAAAATAAGTCATTCGGTACCAGAACCAGATCACTCATCAAATCGATGTTATCAGTGTTTTAAGTAGAAAGCTCGCATTGTCATAGTGAAGAGTAACCCGTCTTTAGCGGTTGGTTTTCTTGATTTCTGGATAGACAACTGGCAAAAAAATGTTTGTGCTTCACTCAGAATTTACTAAGCTGCGTTGTTCTGGGGGTATGGTTGCGAAATACAAGTATCTAGTTGTTCCAAAACACAGGCGACCGTTTGCTTGGAAGTGCTTCGCAACTTTTGTTGGATTCAACTTATCTTGAAACACTTATACAGTCGACTGCTCTTTTCTTTCGAGCTCATACGTATAAACCCATGATTCCTCTCACATTGTCATATACTACTGTGCCCAAAAAAGGTGACATTGTATTTATTTTAAAAATTCTGCATTTATTCTTCCAAATCAATTTCATCCCCTTCAAAGTAATCCCTTCCCGGTGCAATACACTTATGCCAACGGATTTTCCAATCTTCGAAACACTGGTTGTAGTCACTTTCCGGGATGGCCTTCAGTTCCGTCTTCGCTGCGGCTTGAATCTTCTCTATCGTATAAAAACGGTGACCCCGGAGCGGTCTTTTGAGCTTGGTGAACAGCCAGAAGTCGCACGCGCCTGATCAGGTGAATAAGGTGGTTAGTGGAGTTTTTGGCGAAATGATCACGAATTACGAGGGCAGTATGGGATGGTGCATTATCGTGGTGAAAAAACTAAGAATTGTCTTTCCACAATTCCGTCTTAGCGTTACGCCAACGACGCATAACGTTCAAATAATATTCCTTGTTGGCTGTTTGGCCGGTTGGATGGAATTCGTTATACACAACACCACGATAATCGAAGAAAACAGTCAACATGACTTTGATTTTTGAGCGACTTTGGCGCGATTTTTTTGGTCTCGTCTATCTTTTGCCACGATATTCGCTCGATTGATTGGTTGTTTCGGGATCGTAAGCATAGATCCAAGTCTTATCGCCAGTTATAATGCGTCTCATGACACCCTGGTAGTCGGAAAGCATCGTTTCACACACTTCAACGCGACGCCTTTTTTCCAAAATATTCAATGTTTTCGGTACCAGTCGAGATTTGACGCGCTTGAGGCCCAAAACATTCTTCAAAATAGTATTGGCTGAGCCTTTCGATGTGCCAACTTCATCAGCAAGGTCTCTAATTGCTAATGGTTGGTTTTCAACCCCAAATCTTTGAATTGTTGAACGTGAGCTTCGTCGGTTGAGGTTGATGGTCGCCCTGAACGCTCTTCGTCTTCGACACGTTCACGGCCGGCGTGGAACTCACTATACCACTTGTAAACATTTTTTTTAGACATAGCCTCATCACCAAAGGCTTTCTGCACCATCCTCAACGTTTTTGCAGCAGAAAATTGATTCCGTAAACAAAATTTAATGCAAATTTTTTGCTCAACAAATTTCGACATCGCAAAAAACGAAAAACTCACTTTTAGCAGCTCACAAAACGACACGTATTTCAAACACTAATGAATATTTTGACATGAAATTTGACATAAATGTGACTGACAGTACTATCAACCTAAAAAAAAGTAATTCTTCAAATCCTTCGACGCGCGCAGTTTAAATTCAAATGTCAAATATTATTTTTTGGGCACAGCCCAAGGTATTTGAGAGCAACAAACAAACAACCGGACATAAACATTTTTTAAGCGATCTAAAGTGTCGGATCTAATGTGAAAAAATTTCTACAAGGAAATGTTAATGCAATACTGAACTTATGCTGATCCCGCTTATATCTATAGATGTCTCAATTTGACGATAGGTCACGTGACGATCTTGCGATATCAGTTTGAGCACAACATCAATAGTTCCGGAAGAAGTACTGATTTTGGACGGCCTTCAGGAAATCCGTCTTTCAGTGATCTATGACCTCGATCGAATTCACCATACTATCCATAAACACTGGTACTTGATGGACCTTCATCGCCAAAAATTTAACTAAGCTCATCTTTGCATTATTGATGAGTAAATTTACATCTAAAGTAGTACAGAATAATCACTGGAAAATGATCGCGATTTAATTCCACTTTTTAGCGCAGATGAATATTTGAAATTACTGTAACAAACAAGTAGCCCTCGTTTATCAAAATGTCCGTCAAATCTCTAGAAAAATAAAGCGGGTTCGATTCATAGCCACCACGGGCACGCTTGCAGAAGTACCTACGCTGAATCCAATTTTCGACGGTTTTCGCGCGTAAATCAGCTGATACTTGTGCAATTTCACGTCGATAATCGTAAGAAGTTCATCAATCGTCGCCGGCTTGTTGGCATAGATCATAGACTTGTCGTAGCTCTGCAGGAAATAGTCTAACGGCGTCCAATCGATCGATCGAGGCGGCCATTGACAGGGCCATTTCGTGAGTTAATACGTAAACCAAATAGGGTTTTCAAAATTTTAATAACCTCGACTCGATGTTGGAACGTATACCTTTCCATGACAAACCTTACGAAGAGAAATGTCAAAAGAGCGGAAAAAAATGTTTCGTTTGCTACCCGTATCGGTATATATTTATAGCTTTCTATTGAAAATATAGGGTTTCGGCCAATGTATATGTTATTTTAATGAAACTGAGAGAGCGTATTTTTCCAGCAGCAGTATATCTTTGTATCTAAAATGGATAAAATCCTGTGAGAACTTGTCCTACACCTTTTATAACTTACAAACCTTATCCACCTTAAGATATTTCTCCGGCTTTAATTCTGGCATGATGCAAGAGCATGAAATGTTCGCTTACTCCTGAATTTTGCTCTTCCTTACTTGTTAATAAATAAATCTGAATCAATTAATATTTAATTTTAACTTTATTCACATAGTTCTAATTTTACCAATTTATCTATTCATCTTTTCTCGGTAATGAAATTCGATTTAGAATAAAATTCCAAGAAGTAATTAATTGAAAAATCTGTTTGCAGTCATTTTATTGCAGTATGTTAAATCGGTGTATATTCGGGGGTATATTTGAATAGATGTGAAATTTTTTCAATATTTTTTGATATCTGCATTAATGACCAACAAGTTTCAAATTTCAAGCCCGAATATGTGGAATTCATTGGAAGTCAAGTAACATAAATTGAGCACCATTATTGAGTGAAGTGCTCATACATACGAGTATTTTTGAGTGCTGGTACGAGTTAGGGCAGAATAACGATAGAATTGTCGAAAAATATGAAATTTATGTTTTATGCGGAAAACGTTTCAGTATTTATTTTATATTCGGAACATCACTTCTATGATATTCAGTTTCATTTGTAAATGAATTTTTATTGAGAATGCTTTCTGTAACCTCAGGCTACAGGTACACTGCTCCAAAAATTAACTATTGGTTAAGGTTCACAACTATAGAACTTCAAAGCATTTTTTTTAGAGATAAAAGAAAACCTGTGACTTACAAAAAATAACAAAAAAAAAAATTATATTGAACGCTTTTAAGGAGCCTTCTGCTATTGTGAAAAGCGAGCTTCGTAAAGTTTACAGCACTAACAAAGAGGTTCTTATGGCTTACAATCGCACAATGTCTATTCCTTTTCCCCCAGATCTTTCAAGGCTTGAAACCTGTAAAATCTTCTCGGATAATTAAACTAACTGTTATGACTATTGCCCTTTGAGGAAACTCGTTTATTTAATTTAATTTAATGGGTAAACAAGTAGAAATATTTAACTTTTTCAATAGCCTTTTTTGACAGACACTTTTTTTCCTGTGGGGATATGTAAAGTCAAATGTCTATGCGGACAATCCCTCTTCGATGCAGGTCTTGCATCAAAACATTACCCGCCTCATTCGTCAGTTATCAACCCCAATGACTCCAACGAGTCGTTGAAAATAAAATACAGCGGCCAACATTTGTAATAGGTAATCTTGAAAAAATAAATGGCAAAGAATCTTCTTTCGAATGATTATAAACATTCTCCATCAAATTTGAAGTGTTTTGTGAGGAAGAAAGCATAGTTCTATAGTTCGTTGAGTTCTAAGTTATATACCTGCTATACTATTTCAGACTAAAAGTTCTGCTACATCTGAAGCAGAAGTATTTACCATAGTTTTTTCAGGTCAGAACTCTTAAAATTTGGGCTGTAATGAAGTTTCAGGCTGAAATGGATCAACTAATGTGTTTTTGTATTAATTAGCGTATTTTTAATAACTCAGGCTGCCAATAACTGCAACCGTAACCACATTCAATCCTCCAATGAATCAACTAATGTGTTTTTGCATTAATTAACGGAACTGCGTATTTTCAATAACGAAACATTTATCTTCCATTAAAAGAATCACGCGCAACCAGCAGCGAGTGTTTGCAGCATGGCAGTCAGCAGCTGATTGACCCGCCGCAGGGCGAAAAGCAACAGTTCGTTGTATTGGAATGCCGCTAAAGAGAGGCTCCGATGTGCGCATGTGCAGGTACGTGTGAAGTGGAATGAGCAGAAAGCATAAATATAAAGAAAGAGTGGTATGAGGATGGTAAATATTTGTAAATAAAAGACTTTCGAGAAAAGTTAGTAGAGAAATCGAAATAAGACAACTAAGCTAATTCATTTTTTTTTGTAAAATCATAAGACAGCATTGTCTGAGTTGAAGGAAATGTTGAAAGCACTGTTAGATCTATGTTTCGACCGTTTTAGGTTTCTTTCGAAAAACGGTACGCCTTGAGAAATTTTGTAAATTATCTTTTAAGAGACAAGTCTCCTGACTTGAAGTATATCATTAGGAGACTTTGAGACTGAAGAGTAAGTCGCTGTTTCAAGCCGGTTAGGTATCTATCAAACATGCATCTTTAAGTGCGATATGCTTTTAGGGTAAGATCACAATTAAGGCGTTATTGGGTGTTATTGTTTGAAGTGTGGTTGACTGAGTACAAGATGCCGCGGCGTTAGTTCTGTTTTCGCCAGGCTGGTCGAAGAAGCGAAGAAAATGGTTCTAGATCAAGACGAAATATCTCCTATCATCAAACGAACAGTCGTCGCATTCGCGATTTCACTGTTGAAAGTCATAACTTTGAAGTCGTAGATAATTTCGTCTATCTTGGAACCGGCATTTACATCGGCAAAAACGTCAGCTTCGAAATCCCACATAGAATAACTCGTGCCAACAGATGCTACATCGGACTGAGTAGGGGATTTAGTAGTAAAGTCCGATGTCGAAGAATAAAGACCAAATTCCTGTCCTGCAATATGGTGCAAAGGCATGGACAATGACAACATGTGATGAGTCGAAATTACGAGTTTTCCAGAGAAAGGTTCAGTGGAAGATTAATGGTCCTTTCCGCGTTGACAACGGCGAATATCGGCATTGACGTATTTGAGCGAATTAAGAGACAGCGGCTACACTGGCTAGGTCGTGTCGTCCGAATGGATGAAAAAAGTCTAGCTCAGAGAGTTTTCGACGCAATACCTGTCAGGGAAAACAGAGGAAGACCTCCACTCCTTTGGAAAGACCAGGTGGTGAAGGACCTGGTTACACTTGGTATCTCCAATTGGTGCTAATAAAGACAGGTACAGGTGCGACCTAACCTTGTTGAACTATTTTTTATGAGGTGATATGAAGTTGCTTGTCTACACAGATAAAGCCGAGACGACGGATGACTTCGAAGAGAATATTCGTCACGTTACGATATGCGTTTGCTGCCAAAAGTAGTCGGAATTCGGGCCTGTTAGCTGGAGTTTATGTGAGCCAGCCAGCCGTGTCTGTCACTTGTCCGAAACAGTCACAAATCTATTAGGCAAATAAACGTTGAGTTATATTCTAGATAACAGAACTTTGAATATATGTATGTAAGATAGCGTTAAATATGTAAGAAGTTTTGACAATTTTTGTTTTGTGCAAAAATTTTCAGTACCTTTTCGACGCACTTTACTACATTTTGGCAACGCATCAACACTTTCTTCATTCACAGAAACCATCATAGAAGACTTAATCAGCTGTTCGGGTGTTTTTATGTTATATTTGTTTTTGTAAGCAGCTGAATGCTTGACGAGTAACCTCAACCTCAACTACGACGCCGCTATTCAAGTCTTATCAGCCGTTGTGGCGCCCGCTCTCATGGACAATAACAAATTTTGGCGAAACGCTCACTGGAAGTCTGCCTTCCAAATGGCAAAACATATGTACATATACATATAGACATGCAAGGCACACGGATATTAAGTGAATGGGCATATTGTTTATACCTTTAGAGTCACTGAAGACCTCAGCCGTTCGTTCCGTGGAGCACAGTTTGAATGGAAGTGTCCGATGGCGAAGTCGCATGCGGCGCGCGTCGGTGAAATACTTAACAGTTCCCTTAAAAATTTCAGTGCATAATTAAAGTGTGTTGTAAAAGAAAAAAAAAATCAGAACAATAAATTATATAATCTATTCATATGTTTATGTGTGTCGAAAAGTGCAGAAAAGTTGAGATATACTCAGAAAAAAATATTGTATAAATTATCAAATCTGTTGCTGTGCATTGAAAATGCTCGAAGAGGAAGCTCAAATCACGACATATGTTTGCAACAGGAAGTGAAAGTGTTGACAGGAAATGAAAAAACAAATAAAATAAAAAATTTAAAGCGAAAATGAAATAGTGCATGATAAAGTGGGAAAAATTTATAAATCTGTTTGCTAAAAAATTATAAAATTTAATTTAAGTTATGGGCAAATAAATGAATTTGCTGTTAAAAAGTTATGAATTTATTGAAAAAAAAAATTGTAAAACCATTCTAAGTGAGCAAAAATACTGCAAACAAATATAAAATAGAAGAAGATACATATATAATATTTTGAAAAAATTAAAAAAAATTTACTTAAATTTTAATAGTGTACGGTATTGCGAAATCAAGTCAAATTATGGTGAAATTTATGTGAAAAAATAGGGTGAAAATCCAAAACACTTTAACTAAAGGTAATGCTATTTTACTAATATTTTACATAAATTGTATATATTTTTTAATATTAATAATTGAAAAATACGAAAAATACGCTATTTTGTCAAATACTAAATATGGAAAAAGTTGGGAACCGCTGAACGCTTAAAAATTAAATTTTTGACCATACAAACTGAAAAAATAACTAAAAAAACACATAAAAAAAGTTACCGGAAATTGTAATTTAAGTTCCTCGGGTAAATGATATTTCAAACAAATTTGCTTTGCTAAGTTGGTAGGACTATCCTTATCTATTATGCCAAATACGTATATGAGCGCTATCTGTCAACCAGTTTGTTTACAGCAGCTGCTTAAGTCGGCATACCTCTGTAGTGGGTGCCATTTTTACAATGTATAAAAATATCGAACAAAGAATTTGTCTCAAATTTTGTATTTTCAACCAAGTTTCTTGTGAGCAGTTATTCCGAATGTTGGAGAGAGCTTACAGTGATTCAGTTTTATCAAAAACACAAGATTATGTGTGGTAAGAAGCCTTCAAAGACGGCCGAGATATCGTTTAAGCGGGAAGCCTGCTTTAGAGCTTAAAAAAATCGATTTTTTTTGCTCAAATTTTATAGATGGAAAATCGAAATATTCTCGAAGCTAGAAGGGAAATAGTGACCGAGCGTTTAGCAGATGTACTAGTGCTTCCGCAGAAAGGGAAAACTGTGACGCGCAATTCACGGTTTTTCATTTTTACGATTTCTCTTAATTGGTGGGCAGGATAGAAAGAAAACTAAACGTCGTATGGAATTGGGGCAAAGTTTATAATCTTTGGCATTACATTATCTTCTATTTAAACTAAAAACTAAGAAAAGTTAAGTTTCAACATATTTTTAAACAACATAAAGTAAAATTTTTTTAGTCCATTTTTGTTTTTAATTTTTAAAAAATTTGTAAAATTTTACACATTTTTTTTTAATTTTCTTAGCTTAATTGAAGAAGATTATTAAAAAATATGAATCTCTTTGAATTTTTTGTTTCTGATAAAAAGTGCGCCCTGCATCCTGCCCGCCGTCCGAAAAATACACATGCGAGATGCATCGGGCAATTGCTTCCCGAAGGCTGAATATCAAAGGTTTCGTATCCAAATCTGTGAACGATGTTTAAGTATATATGTAACTATAAACTCTAGGAATTTCGCTTTAATCAATTATTTCTTTCCCTCCCAAAAAAGTCTTCAAAAAAAGCAATTTTTTGAAGCCTTTAAAGCAGGCGCATCTTAAGTAATGCTTCGTTCTGGACGATCTTCGACCTTTTCAACTGATAAAAATATTAAAACATTGAACGATATGATGCTTGCAAATCGTTAGGCAAGTGTAAGAGACATGACAAGAGCGCCGACATTTCTCGCTAATCTGTTCGAATGATTTTGGTGGTTGTTTTGGCTATAAAAAGCCTTCTTGTTCGACTCGTAACGATAACATGGATTTTTTTATTTTAAAGTACCATAAAGAGGTCTTTTTGGAAATGCTTGATCGTGCGAATTCCGATCCCACATTCATGGAGAGCATTATAACTGTCGAAGAGATATGGATTTATGAGTTTAACATGCACATAAGTTCAGAATCATCGGAATGGAGGGAAAAAACGAACCTAAACCAAAAAAAACCACGCTAAAGCCACTCATAAAACAAGGTGATGCTCATTGTTCTTTCTGATTTTCGTGGTTTAGTGCATCATACAAGTATATAATGTTCCGGAGGAGCAGGCGGTCAGGAGTTCTATTTGCCGGACTCCGGAATTGTGGAAGAGCAATTCATGGATTTTACACGACGATAATGCACCAGTGCATTGAACCACGATTGTGACCGAATATTAAAACGCAATAAATACCATCAATCAACTACCATGTTCATCAAATTTGGCTGCGTATGCTTTTTTTCTTGTTTCTCAAACTGAAATTGCAGTCGATCAAAGATATAAGTGCTTATGATAGTTGTTTCGTGGACTGGAAAAAACGTTGCCTTATTGGGTACATATGAAACAAGTCAACCAGAGAAATGGAAATCTTTATAATAGGATAAGTGACTTCGAGCATGCTTTCCACTGATTTCATTCACGCTACGCGCTAAACCACATTTCATAACTTTCATCAATAGATTGGTACATCACAAAATATATTATGTCCAACAAACCATAAATGGCTTAAATTTAGTTGGAAAGTAAGAAAGCAATATATCGGTGGTATTTAGGTCTGAATTATTAAGGTGTGACATTATTCAAGTATACTCGAGAATATATTTCCATGCATCATTAGGAAGAAAACTCACACTATGACCTACAAATTTGGCATAAAAGCTCAAATACTTCATAAATGGATTTAGACGGTGTACAGTCTACCAGAAGTTTGAAAAGTTTTATATAATATGTGTGGGAGGTATTGATCAGATTTTGATCATTTTAGGAACAAGCACAGATTGTTTTTAAAAAACCACCTCTTCACTATAAAATTTTTCATATTAAGTACATGTAGGCTACTTAATTAAATATAGAGGGAAGCTTACTGATTGGCAGTGGAAATGTAACATCTGGAAATAATGAATAGATGTTACAATGCCCGACTATGATGAATTTCGAATGGGAATTACGCACCTGAGGAACAACAAAGCGGTAGAGGCCGATGTATTATTGGACGAGCTGTTCAAATATAGCGGCTAATAACTGATGAGGTGCTTGCATCAGCTTCTTTGCAAGATATGGTCAGATGAAAGCATGCCCGAGGTTGGAACCTAAGTGTGCTCTGTCCAATTCATAAAAAGGGAGGATAAGCCTGCTTAATATCGCATATATTGTGTAAAATTAAAGACCACCACCAACAAATTGATTACGCCGTATCATGATCTGGAAATTCTGCTGTCGGGCAGATTTTTACCATGAAGGAAGATCCACACGCACCACTTCTTCCTCGATTTTAAAGAAGCTTTCCACAGCACGAAAAGGAACTGCCTCTATATCGCTATGTCTGAACTCTGTAATCACGCAAAACTAATACCGCCGTGTGAGCTGAGGTTGAGCAACACCAAAAGCTTCGTCGGAATCGGAATTGAGATCTCGGAGTCGTTCGATATCAATCGTGGATTCAGACAAGTGACATATTTCAGCGCATCAAAAGACATCGGTTGAGCTGATTTTCATATCATATATTTTGAAGACTGGTCGATATTTTTGGTGGAAAGTCGAGTTTAAGCACATATGGATATCCACATATTCGGTGCCTGGTGGCTTGAAGATTTATCACCCGATTTCAGCTACTTTTGGGTAAGAGATGCCATACCTTAAGGGCAAGATTGCATACATATGTCAAACATATCAGAGTGACAAGCTGAATTGATTTGTGGGTGTCTGTTTTATGGGTATTGCAACGCCCACTTTTAGCCGAAATAAATCCTGCCTCACTTTGGATGAGTTCTTTATTCTCTGAACCTTAATTGAATTGTCGAAAAGTTCAATTGTAAATTGTTTTTTCTGTCAAAATTGAATTCCTAGCTTCAGGATTTCAAATAATTCGACGTACAAGAATGTTCGAAGTATAACAGTTCGAAAAAGTGTGGTCCAGCCATAAGTTAATATTTGCCTACAAATGCACAAGGCTTAAAATGAGTAACAAAACTATTCACAATTGAAATATTCATATCGTATATTATAGTCAACAAATGCTACATTAGCATATGCATGTGTGTATGCATGTATGTATGTGCTGACAGCCATTATAGCCGAAGTGCTGTTAGCCTACAACAATGCTGTCCGATCAATGTGATTTGCGGTTGTAGTAATTTTTGGAATGCATAAATTCGCCGAAAGCATTCATTAGCTATGGTTGTGTTAGTTTGTGGAAGTGTGGCGTACATGGCGTATGAGTGATATTACACTAGTTGAATGCTGCAATGTTATTATAAACGAAATATTGGTTCATTAAGCTGAATTATTTGTTAAATACTAATTTGCATTGTGAAAACAGTGTAGATTTTCCTCCAAACTCTATATGCCTCTGAATTATAAATGTGGTTCATTGGCAACAGTTTATGCAGTTGTGCATGTGCTGCAGTTAGCGATAATTAAAGTGAGTGCTGCCGGTTTGACCTTTCATTATTGCATGGCATTGGTGAATTGCATTATATTTTCCGTATTAAAATAATGAAAGTTTTAAAATTTACGCTAAATTTTACGCTAATGGCTGAATTTGATTAAAAATTAACGCAGCATTACGGTTTTCGAGCGCATTTACAGTGTGAATTGATAGTTATACTATTTTTATTGCAACAAATGGTGAATTTCAAACGTTATTAATTTATCAATTATTCTGTTGGTGAGATAAATGAGCAATTTTTAGTTTTTAGTATACATTTTTAAGCTTAAAATATGAAACTCTCATGTTGGTAGTTGAATATTTAAAGTTGTTTTGTGAAGAATAGATAAACAACTGAGAAAATAAATAGGTCTTGTTAGAAACAGAGAAATCATAAAATTTACTAACGCCTTAGAACTGCAACTTATAACATATTTTGAATATATCTAGATTGCAGGTAATATTTCTATATCGCAGAAGTCGATCGGGTTTTTCCCTTGGGCCTTAAACTATATGTACTGACTTCGCCGGGGCCCGAAATATGATTATATGCCCGAAATATAGTTATATGGTAGACGGTATGGTAGACGAAAGACACGTCTCCAGTGTTGTAGACGTGCGTACGCTCCGAGGTCCTAACATCGACTCGCAAGTCAACAAACAAGGAATGTTCGACGTCGAGAAGCTGGAATCACAACAGACAGCTCCTTACGTACAGCTGCAACCAAAACCATTGGTTTTCAGAGAATGCAAAAAAACAGCTGGTACGACGAGAAGTGCCGGGTCACAGCGGAGAGAAAACAGACTGCTCACCTCGCAACGTTATGATCGACCACAACACGTGCGGGATGAGATTGATACCGAGAGTTGAAGAGGGAAGCGAGACGCATTTGCAAAAAGAAAAAGAAAGAGGCCGAAATGCGTGAGTATGAAGAGCTTGATAAGCTGGCCGACAGGGGTAATGATCGAAACGGTTTACAGAAGGTTTCAAGACCGGAGCACACTCTTGTAGAACCCCCAATGGAGATTTAGTGACCGATAGATTGCCGGATGAGCTATTCAAACACGTCGGCGAAGGAGCATGCATCAGCTTCTTTGTAAAATATGGTCGGACTAAAGCATGCCCAGCGATTGGGATTTAAGTGTGTTTTGCCCAATCCACTAAAAGGGAGACACCACAATCTGCGCCATCTACCTTGGGATAAGCCTCCTCAACATCGCGTATAAGGTTCTATTGAGCGTATTTTGTGAAAGATTAAAGCCCACCGTCAACAAACTGATTGGACCTTATCAGTGTGGCTTTAGACCTGGTAAATCAACAACCGACCAGATATTCACCATGCGCCAAATCTCGGAAAAGACCCGTAAAAGAAGAATCGACACACACCACCTATTCCTCGATTTCAAAGCTGCTTTCGACAGCACGAAAAGGAGCTGCCTTTATGCCGCGATGTCTGAATTTGGTATCCCCGCAAAACTAATACGGCTGTGTAAACTGACGTTGAGCAACACGAAAAGCTCCGTCAGGATCGGGAAGGACCTCTCCGAGCCGTTCGATACCAAACGAGGTTTCAGACAAGGCGACTCCCTATCGTGCGACTTTTTCAATCTGCTGCAGGAGAAAATTATTCGAGCTGCAGAACTGAATCGAGCAGGTACAATCTTTTATAAGAGTGTACAGCTACTAGCGTATGCCGATGATATTGATATCATCGGCCTCAACACCCGCGCCGTTGGCTCTGCTTTCTCCATAACACATGTAAAATAAAAAAGTTTTCCATACAAGCGCTTAGCTATTGTCTTCTCCCATCCTGATAATATATCCCTTCTACTTTTTTGATCTTCACTCAATGCTTTATAAAAAGTGTTAGAGCGATCGGATTTAGTTCAGATGTGCGCTGTTTCGTTCGGTAATCTGTCTCCATCTAGACGGCAACTTCATAATACCCCCCTCTTAGAAGCCCCCTCCTTATTTTTGAAGAATTCGGACAGTCACTTTTCAAAAGCCTATTTTGAGTTCAACTTTACACCAACAAGGGCGTTCGCCATTAACAGGAACAGGTGGTAATCACTTGCCGCTACATCCGGGCTATATGGTGGATGCGATAAATCTTCCCATTCGAGCTCCCGGAGCTTCTGACGAGTAATCAACGAAGTGTGTGGTCTGGCGTTGTCCTGGTGGAACACTACACCCTTCCCGTTGACCAATTATGGACGCTTCTGGTCGATCGCCTGCTTCATGTGGCACAATTGCTCGTATTAGATGGTAGAATTAAGCATCTGGCCATATGTGAGCAACTCATAGCGGATGATTCCCTTCCAAACCCACCAAACACACAGCACACACCTTCCTGGCCGTTAATCCCGGTTGTTTGGAACGATTCACTGGCCTTCGACCACGACCGTTTTCGCATGAAATTGTCGTATGTGATCCATTTTTCGTCGTCAGTCACCATCCGCTTCAAAACTGTGTCGAGTTCGTTCCACGTCAGCAACATATCGCAGGCGTTGATTCGGTCCAGAAGGTTTTTTGCGTCAAATCATGCGGCTCCCATGCATCAATATTTTTTGTGTATCCAGCTTTCTGCAGATGGTTTAAAATGGTTTGGTGGCTAACTCGCAACTTCTGGACGATGTCACGTATGCAACATGTCGGTCTAACTCGATTTGATCGGAATTCGTCGTCACAGGTCTTCCGCCGGCTGGCTTATCCATGGTGCCCTTTTCATCCGCTCTGAATCGTCGAAACCATTCCTCCGCAGTTCGAAGTGATAGAGTACCATCCCCCAAAACAACATTAATCTCACGGAACGTTTCTCTATCGGAATAGCGCGAATTTCGGCGTTAGTGAACTCCATGTTTACACGTCTATAACTGTTGAACGCAGTATCCAAACTAATCATGCATAGCGTCGTGTTGTAGTTTATGTCAAGACCTTTCAAAGAGGTATAGTATTGCCAGTTACTAGTTCTGTAGCGCCTTATATATAGCCGTGAAATTCAAAAAACAAAAAAGCGGAAGGGAGATATTTGACAACCTAATATGCTAACTTGACCAACACATAAATATTGATTTTAAATAAATATATATGTTAGACTAGCAGGATGTAAGGAGACAATAGATACGGTAGAATGTACATATACATACATACATTTGTAGACGTAGAAAGACAGTAACAATATGAAAATAAGCAGATTTGTTTACAATAAAAGGCCTATTTAGCAAACCAAATTTGAGTTCTCAATTTTGAGATGAAATCAGAAAATTCCACGTAAACACAAACCTATACATACATGCGTGTGCTTGTATATGCGTATTCAGATTTATGTAGGAAATAAACGCTTGCATAAATTGCAAATTATGTACATTTGTCTGTATAACAACCGAAATCAATTTCATATAATTGCTTTGCAAACTCTTTTTGATCATTTTCCACAAAATGGTGATTTATATTTGCTTAACTTGTCTGGCAGCCACCTGGCAGCCACCTGGCAGCAGCTTTGAGCATTTTTGCACGTCACTCTTGTCTAACAAATCGGTTTCAAGTCAAAGAATGTGCGAGCTATGAAGCAGAAGAAGAACTCGCCGCATAGCGAAAAAAAAATTATAACGCTATAAATTTTATTGTAGTCGATGTTGTGGTTATTTTTGTGCTTTTCATATGTAGGTAATGCATTACTTGGTGATTTATTGTAAATTGTGGCTGTAAGTCAATTGCGGCTTATTGTCTGCCAATTTCCAGCTAATTCGCGGTGTTAGATTTCCAAAGCATTGTGGTCGCTGGTAGTATAATATGTGTTCGTTCTAAAAAGAGTGTGCGTGACTGTGTGCAAAACCACATCATATATTTGGGTACTTTCTTGATATTTATATCATATATTTAGGTATATTTCTGCTAGTTTAATCATATAGTATTTAGGTAATTTTCTGGTAATTTTAAGGCATTTAATTAGAAGTATTTAATTTTTTGTAATCAATTCCCACTCTAATAATTTTTATTGAGAATTTTTTTATTACAGAGCTAACTAGATATTGCTCTGTAACCTTTTTCTCGCACGTTATTCTTACGTCCATTCACTAAAGCTCTCTATTACTCGGCACTATCTAATGCCGTACTCATTTTGGTTATTCAAACTCACACATGAATACCTCAAACTGAAAGAACTCGCTAGTCTTTAGGACACAATATGCCATGCGAGCAAAAGTTGTATTCCCTGAATACGAGAGATTGAAGGATTAAGTTTATTCATTAAATGAAGAAGCCACCAGCAGCTAAGATGAACTACTGATGTGGTTCAAACAACTACGAATAGTTAGGACTTAGTATGCGGTGACAGAAAGAGATATAATTATTATAAGTATCTGAATAAGAGAGAACTCTTAATTGAGGCGAGAAGCCAAAAACTCTTTAAAGAATTCGACAAAAATATACGGAAAACTGGCGACAGGAGATTAACTGAAACCTCGAAATAATAAAATAAAATGAAGTAGAATAAATTAAAGATATACAAAGGAAAATAAAAAATAAATTAAATAATAAAAAATAAAATGAAAAAATATAAGTAAAATAAAATAAAATAAAATAAAGTAAAATAAAATAAAATAAAATAGAACAAAATAAAATAAAATAAATTAAAATAAATTAAAATAAAATAAAAAATAAAATAGAATAAAATAAAGTAAACAAAATACAACAAAAAAATAAATGAAATATAAAAAAGTAAGAAAACAGAGATAAAATAAAATAAAAGAAAATAAAATAAAATAAAATAAAAAATAAAATAGAATAAAATAAAGTAAATAAAATAAAACAAAAAATAAATAAAATATAAAAAAGTAAGAAAAAAGAGATAAAATATAATAAAATAAAATAAAACAAAATAAAAAACAAAAATAAAATAAAATAAAATAAAATTAAATTAAACAAAATAAAATAAAATAAATTAAAATAAAAAATAAAATAGTATAAAATAAAGTAAATAAAATACAACAAAAAATACATGAAATATAAAAAAGTAAGAAAACAGAGATAAATAAAATAAAATTAAATAAAATAAAATAAAACAAAATAAAATAAAATTAAATTAAATTAAATTAAATTAAATAAAACAAAATAAAATAAATTAAAATAAAATAGTATAAAATAAAGTAAATAAAGTACAACAAAAAATACATGAAATATAAAAAAGTAAGAAAAAAGAGATAAAATAAAATAAAATAGAATAAAATAAAATAAAATAAAATAAAATAAAATAAAATAAAATAAAATAAAATAAAATAAAATAAAATAAAATAAAATAAAATAAAATAAAATAAAATAAAATAAAATAAAATAAAATAAAATAAAATAAAATAAAATAAAATAAAAAAAACAAAAAAAAAAAAAATAAAATATGACATGAAAAATATTTTTTCCATTTCTTCTTTTCTATAACATTGTATTTATCAAAAAACGACAATTTATCCAAAATTTCACCAGTTTTGCATTCATTTTATTGCCAAAAAATGTAAAAAAGAGTCGCAAAACAACAAATATTTCAAAATCACCTTCGTGCTCGATATACCTTCTTCCAACTTTCGGTTTATTGAAATAGTTTTAATACTCAAGCCATTTACATTTATTCTGTACTCATAATTTTTTTGGCTTCAGTTATGCAATTTGTTGCTTCCCAGTTTCTGTTGTGGTTCATTTTGATTGCTTCAATTTCGGGGAGAATTCTTGGGTTTGCAATTTGTGAAGTTTGTGCTACGATTCACATTTAAGCATATTTCATTTCAGTTGGACTATTGAAAGTTTCTCATAAAAAAAGGCATAAAAAGTAAAATAAACATTGTTATAATGTGAGGTTATAAAGCTCTTGGTTGTCGGTTAAATGCGGCTATTGTATTTACAATACATATCTTATTTATATATATAAATTCACTGAAATTCATACAAAAGTGTTCCTAATAAATAAGTGAAATGGAAAGTAAGCTCATGCAGCTATAGTTTGGTTGGTAACTGTTAAACGGTATAACGGTATACTCTTATCCGAAATTGGCTAGAATTCGTATTGAAATAATTTTTCCACTGAAAATTTGAACTGTGAAAATTTCGCCCAATGCAAAAGTGTGAAAATAGCGTTCAATTAGTTTCGTGTCACATGTCAATTTTAAGATAGAATATACAAGTATTTGGCCATTTCCATTACTTAACATACAAAATTTTAATTCGGGTTTCTTCCAGTGCTGAAGAGGTAGACCTCAAACTATCTACACCATCAACCGTCATTCGTACTTTATCGAGGTTAAAATTTTAAGTAAACAAGAATTAAATTCGGCATTCCACAGGTTAGCGTCCTATAACCACCACTGTCTAACTTGCACACTTCGTGACTCCATCAATCACCTTATATGCTTTGTACGATATTGACGTCAGGCAATGGAATCGATGCCATATGTTCGAAAACAGCTATATCTGCGACATTTTTCGCTTCTCCTCTGCAAGGAGCTTGACACTCTCCCCCACTGAATCCATAGCGACCACCAACAACTCTCAGATTTTAAGGTGCTTGAAGCGGAGCCGTTTTCTGGAAACAACAAGAGCTCATTCTTTGATAATGACGACGGCATATAATGTACCCCGACCAGACTTCGGACGCTAAACACTTTAGACACGCACTGATCACCATTCACAATCAAATCTTCAGGATTACTTGCAGTCAAACAATCAACTACTGCAGACGAAGAGCTCGAGTTGTTCAGAGAATTTAGATTTTATAAATTTTTTTAGTAAAAAGTCTTTGCATATTTTCTCACTTACCCACTCAAGTAGTTTTTTATGTATGTATGTACCTTGAATCCGTCCATATATTAAAACGAAAGTGGGTTATGTAAAAACAAAATTTAAAAATCCTTTACGCCTTAAAAGCGAGCCTCGCATAAAATAGCAACGAGCACAGGATATAAAATGCTGACAATGCAGCAATTAAATGCGAATATTTGCAACACCTTCCTGTCTTTGTTTCCCCCACACGCTGCTGCGCATCTGTTTTCCTAAGGCACCCACATTATAGTCGGTACTAAAAGTGCAATCTGCCTGCGATTTTCACAGCTCTTCACGGTATTTTCACGCGAGTACTTGGCGCCAACTGGCATTGAGTCACAAAGAAATAATGAGACAGCTGCAGCTGCAAGCTCACCATACGGATGGGTCTTATAGCTTACCACAAAGTTTGTAACACACAGAAGGAAACGTTGAAGACCCCATAACATGTCTATATTAATTATCAGCATGACAAGTTGAGTCGATTTAGCATTATCTGTCTACCCATCGGACTGTCCATCTGTATATATGCGAATCAGCTTCCGAGTTTTTGAGATATATTCTAATATTTTGCACGCTTACTTTTCTCTCCTAGGAGCTGATCATTTATCGAAACCGGCGTTATCGGTTCACTATAGCATATAGCTGCTATATAAGCTCTACGATCGGAATCAAGTTCCTGGCGCTGCTACACTTACTACTTTTGTATCCCCTCACTTTCATTTCATTTCCCGTTGGACGTCACTTGCAGGTGTAATTATGCTGAATACACTCTTTTCGGCGCCGCCACTGTTTTCTTGCCGCTTCAGCTGCTTTTAATGCTGAAAATGTCATAAATTTCATTATGTTGCCACACACGAACACTTCGCTAAGCTCCACAAAGCTAGTGGCGTCAATGCCGCTGACATTTCACTGAAGCTTTAGTTATGGGTGTGCTAGTGGCAGCATCTAGGAAAGTGGAGTATAAAATCATCTGCAAGTGTTGTGTTGTGGTGTGCCACAAAATGCCTTATGAGTGTTTAGTGTGACTTCTTTTATTATTAATAATACATAAAATGACTGCTTCCAAAGTACTGCGGTTAGGAATTTTTAAATAGAGAGTTGTGCCGCTCCGAAAGCTAATTCTGAAATAATGCTGAAAATGTTGACTAATCATAAGGTTATTAAGTTCCTTAATGGCTTCACCAGCTCTTGAAAACCTCGGTAGAGATGTAGTTTATAAGATAATGTTTTTATTCAATCTTCATTTAAGCGAACTCATGCATATACGAAAAGAGTGGCACTAGCGTAAAAAAGCGTGTCTAAAATGGTTTTTATATGAGTTTCCACAGATCTGGATGCTTCCAAAGATATATGTAGTTACTGCTCTGACTTCTCATTCATGGTCATATGAATCAATGACCGGTTCTTTTGATTATGGCTGTTGAATATATACCTATTGTCCTTGAATTACTCTGCGAATTCCCTTGATGTTAGTATTTAGTATCTGGAGTCCTCACGGTATGATACACTGGAGGATATATCGATAGTGTGGCTGAGGAATTTATTAAAATTCGCGTCAAGAACAGCCATGCTTAGGGATGTCTACTTCTCTTGGACCGAGGAACTACACTCTATCTGGTATCGCAAAGCACCTAAACTGGTCTATGCGTGTCTTTTTGGCCTACCAGTTTAACCTAACTGAACCTTAATATTATTTATTCATTCATTGCAATACAGATGCGGAGCCTGCATATTCTGACTTGTCTTAAAATTTGAAGTTCTCTCCTAATTTTGTTTTCGGATACAATGTTCCTTTAATAGATTCATTAGTGTTTCATAGAACATATCCGGCTTGAAAGTTTGCTCGTCCGAAACTGGAAGATATCACACCACTTTAGTTTTTTCTGCCTCAAAGAATGAAGTAGTCTTTTTAATATCAGAACGGCCATTTTACTTCCTCATTAGGAGGTAAAGTTTAAGACTCTCGTAACGACAGAACTCAGACTGGAGCAAGGTATTAACCGCTCTTAATCTAAGTTTTATATATGTCGAATTGTTGGTCTGTCACGCTGGAATCCTGGAGAAGACCATTGACAAACAGATTCATACCCATCACGTTTTTGTCGATTTCAAAGCCGCTTTTGACAGGACTTTTAGGCACCGAATATTTAAAAAAATAAGCGAAAAAGGTTGCTCTTGTGGTGAACAAGTCTTGTCTTTGTGGAAGACAAAGTACCTGGTAGCTACATACAAACATTCCTTGTGTCTTGGGAAGTACCAGGCTATATATTGTAAAAATTAAGAGCTCTATACTGTGTCCAAAAAATAAGGGGACATTTGAGTTTAAACTGCGCGCATAGTGTTTGAGATACGTGTCGTTTTGTGAGCTGCTAAAAGTGAGTTTTTCATTTTTTGCGATGTCGAAATTTGTTGAGCAAAGAATTTGCATTAAATTTTGTTTACGGAATAAATTTTCTGCTGCGGATACGTTGGGGATGATGCAGAAAGCCTTTGGTGATGAGGCTAAGTCTAAAAAAAATGCTTACAAGTGGTATAGTGAGTTCCAAGCCGACCGTGAACGTGTCGAAGATGAAGAGCGTCCAGGGCGACCATCAACCTCAACCGACGAAACTCACGTTCAACAAATCAAAGATTTGGTATTGAAAAGCCGTCGATTAACAATTACAGACCTTGCTGATGAAGTTGGTATATCGAAAGGCTCAGCCAATATCATTTTGAAGGATGTTTTGAGCCTCAAGCGCGTCAAATATCGACTGGTACCGAAAACATTGAATTTTTTGGAAAAAAGGTGTCGCGTTGAAGTGTGTGAAACGATGCTTTCCGACTGCCAGGGTGTCATGAACTTATATTATTATAACTGGCGATGAGACTTGGAATACGAACTGGATCTATGCTTACGACCCCGAAACAACCGATCAATCGAGCGAATATAGAGCCAAAAGAGAGACGAGACCAAAAAAATCGCGCCAAAGTCGCTCAAAAATCAAAGTCATGTTGACTGTTTTCTTCGATTATCGTGGTGTTGTGCATTATGAATTCCCTCCAACCGGTCAAACAGTCAACAAGGAATATTATTTGAACGTTATGCGTCGTTTGCGTAACGTTATCCGCCTAAAAAGGTCGGAATTGTGGAAAGACAATTCTTGGTTTTTACACCACGATAATGCACCATCCCATACTGCCCTTGTAATTTGTGATCATTTCGCCAAAAACACAATCCATATCGTTCCGCAACCAACGAATTCACCTGATCTGGCGCCGTGCGACTTCTGGCTGTTCACCAAGCTTAAAAGACCTCTCCGGGGACTCCGTTTTCATACGATAAAGGAGATTCAAGCCGCAGCGAAGATGGAACTGAAGGCCATCCCGGAAAGTGACTACAACTAGTGTTTCGAAGATTGGAAAATCCGTTGGCATAAGTACATTGCATCGGAAGGGGATTACTTTGAAGGGGATGAAGTTAATTTGGAAGAATAAATAAAGAATTTTCAAAATAAATACAATGTCACCTTATTTTTTGGGCAGAGTAGTATATCTCAGAACCTGCCAAAATTGCACTAAAAATCTATGCCTGGAGATCTTGCTACTTTGGGATCAGTAAGCAATTGATAAGCAGATCCCCCTTTTGACGAACAAAAATTACACTCTACAAGTCTCTCATTATTGCCCTCTTCTTATACAGCGCCGAAGCCTGCACGATGATGACACGAGATGAGAAAGCACTAAGAGCATTCGAGAGAACTGGTTTTCGCAAGATCTTTGGAGCCGTCCGCCTAAGCGATAAGTATCGAAGAAGCTATACGGTGACATGGATATATAGTTATGTCGTTCGCATCGAAGATGATGATTCAGCGAAAAGCGCCTTCGATTTGAGACCCATGGGTGTACAATTGTAGTTGACGGGTTCTCGCATCCTATGGAAGAACCAAATGCATAGCGACTAGTATATGTTTGGAATGTACAACTAGCGCATCTTCGCAAAGATTAGAGACAACTGGCGAAGTTTCGTGTTCTCGGCTCAGATCGACCTACGGTTGCACGGTTGTAGTGCCAAAGAAGCAGACTCGCGTTTCCAGTTTGTGGATAATTACCTGTATTTTGGTTCCACGTTTGATTGTTTCAACCATTTCTATAGGCGTTTTCGATCCGTCATTTCGCTGCTTGCTTCCTTTGCGTACTGTGTATTATCTTCCGTGATTTATCTGTAAACTTTTCTCAAATTACCACGTCATAATTCATTTTAAAACTCTCGTAGTACTTAACAGATGATTCCCAACTTTAATTGTATACTTATTTCAAGACCTTCAAATGTTTATCAAACAAACGATCCAACTAGTTACTCTGATCGTTTCATCTTTCACAAAGATAGCACTTAGTTTCAGATACTCGGATACTGAGAGACCCCTACAAAACTTCTACTTTTGTACTGAGCTCTTTAGTCCAAGATATCGGAACCCATATCGTCGTCTTCCACGGGACACCTACAAAAGTTCGTTGCTATTTGGAAGGAGGAGAAGTTTCACGCCAAAAATTATTAAATTAAATTAAATTAAAATTATTACTTTGAAAAGAACTATGTTTTATGACCGCTATAACCCTAACAATTTCTGGCTTATTTGTGAAAAATTCATTAATCAAATGCGTCAGCATTCAAATATTTCACTTGCTTTGATTTACTTTTACAGCTTTAATGGATTAAATACGCCAAAAATAATAGTGCATGATGTTCTTCATGTTGTTTTGCTATAAAAGTGGAATGGAAAGTAAATATGCAGTTCATCATATGAAAGTTACAAAAAAATCCCAAATGTTCACAAGCTTTTTGCGTATTTCAGCATTAAAATGTAAGCTAAAAGGTTTTCTGATTACACAGTAATCTTTCAAATTAATCTTTTGGAAAATAATAAATATGACAGAGTTTTTGTGATATGCTTTATCGCCAGCGTATATGTAGATATTATATACTCACGCCATCGGAAACTGGTTGCACAAAGTATGATAGATTACCTAACGGTTACATAATTCGTGCGTGGTTTCAGAATGTTTTGAAAATTATTTTTAAGTAACTCCAAACTTGCCAAAGCAGTGACCTCTGCTGTGCGAATTTTTGTTTGAACAAATCATCGAAACTTGTAAGTACTCGAACCATGTCGTTGAGCTTCGCACTGGCCTTTTAAGGTTCCATAGTTAAGATCGGTTAGTAATTAAACCTACTTCCCCATGCACCGCATGATTTTTGTTAGATTCATTTAGTTTAAAAGAACGCTGTGCTGTGCATAACGGGAGCTTTAAGAACAACTCTAATGGCAGCTCTTGTGCTGGTACTGCCACCTGCAAGCGAGATTCATAGGTGAGTGCAAGAACGGGATGCAACTCGTATCAACTTCGATGTGGATGTTGTAAGGGTGCCTCCTCTCACTAGCTCACCGATTTTGCAGTTTCCAGCGAGGTAGCCAAGTGAATCTAATGAAGTAGATTGATGCGACATTTAGTGAGGTTTGACTAACTATGAGCTCATAGTTTGCGTTGACAACGCTATTATTGCTGCTTAACGTCGGAGAGAACGCTCAACTCTCACAAAGAAGTTGTATTTCGGAGCCGTAAATCTACTTCTACTTTAATAACAGCCGCTTCTGTTTGAAATACTCCTAATCTAACTCGGCCTGTGTACTTTCGGTTAACTTTATACCCCATATAACTGTCAATATTTCAAAAATCTTGTTAAAATTTAATGGCAATGTTATATTTAATCTTATCGATGCATACCTTAGTCTATTACTGGTATAGTGAACATGTTTGATATTTCGGTTAATAAATAAGATATCTAAGTCAGATAAGAAAGTTAAATTTATAAGCCATAAATGGTAATATTAATAACTCTAGGTTGCACTCGCACTTAAACCTCCCTCATTTGTGTATCGTGAATGTATCAATCATATCCATCATATTTGATTTTTTATTTTTTTTTTTTTTGAATGAAGCCAGTTTTTCATATACATACTTATACTTACTACATTTGCATGTATATTTCATATTTGTTCTGACTTTTTAATGAATTGATTGACGCATTTATTTTTCATTCAAATTTAATGACTCTGATTCAACACGATTATTTACCAATGATTAAGTGGGAATTAAAAAAAAAAAATAAATAATTTTTTTAGCTGATAACAAAAAGTTTTATTTTACGATTTTATTGTTCGAAAAATTGATGTGAGTGATTATACATACGTAGAA